>PVKN010012610.1:5609-20717 GCA_004027915.1 Capromys pilorides
TGAGGATGAATAAGACAAAGCATGTCATTTTTCTCTAGAAGACCTTACAGTTAGAAGTGTGACAAACCTGTATGAAAGGACCTGGCTCTTCACTCTACCTGTAATACATGCTTTGACCCCAGAGTTTGAGTTTCTCTGTCTAGAAAGGTAACCCATTTCTGTACACCCTTACTCTATATTCAGCCATGCGACTTACTTTGACCAATAGCACCTTGGCAGAGGCGAAACTCTGAAGCTTGAACAATCTTTTGTGCTTCCTTGCAACTGTGCCTTCAGCTGTGAGACTGTCAGGCTTAGCCTTCTAGACAGATAGAAGAACATTTGGAAGTGACAGTACCAGGTCAGCCGTCGGGCATGCAGATGAGCCCAGCTGAACTCAGAAGCACTGCGTAGTCTAAGTCACCCATAGATCGACTCAAGAACTATGCAAAAGTTGATAGTTTTAAATCCCAGGGTTTTGAAGTGGTTTGTTCTGCAAGGTTATCATGGCAAAATATAGTCGATAAGGAAGATACAGATAAGTAAGTGATCATAACTTAAAGTGATGAATAGAATGTGATAAAATGCACACATGAGCAGCTTTTTCTTCTGGGAAGGTGAAGTACTGTAGTACTGTGGTCCTCTGGCCGAACTCATCTGAAGTCTTAGGCATTCAATATAAAAAAAACTTAAGAAAACTTGGAAAGGTGAAATAAGAGGCCAGTAGATGACACTCATGACATGGACTAAGTAGTAATTTTCTTTCTATCCGGTACATATACCTTTAGGTTGTTGTATATCCCAGATCCAGAGGTAGTAACCCAGAACCTGCTCTCTCAGCAACTGTGCAGAGAAGAGATAGCTTAGATGCTCTGCTGTACACAACAGAAAATACTGTGATGGTATCAAAACATCCAAAAGCAGATTAACATGTTTAATTGAAAATGCATGTAAGGTGCTAGGAAAGTTGCTACTGGCCCTGAGGTGTAAATATATTCTGAGATGTTTTGCTCCTTGAAGATAGTGCCATGGGTGATTATATCTGGGAGAATCTGGACCAATCAAGGGAACAGGGTAACACATTACAGATGGGTAGAGAGCCTGAGGATGAGTCTGGAGGGCAGAATGGGGCTGCATTCCTAAGGATTCTTGTGCCACTGCCTTGGCTTTGGTGCTGCTGCTGCAGCCATCCATGTATCTGTAGAACAGGCACCACTGAGACACAGGTATCAGCATTTGTTGAAATTTCCTTTCTGTTTACCAGAAAAAAGGCACAGGTGTGCTGGAGTTGAGCAATGGTGACAGGGATGCTATTGAATGGTCTTCATTTTTATCAAAGTCTTCTTTTCTGTTAGTGTTTACGTTATCAGTGGTCATTTGAAAAGCACATTCAAATATGCTATGCCTCAGTTAATTACACTATAATTTATTTATACAAGAGATGGAAGAGGGGAAGACAAACTAATTTCATGGCATATAAAAATATTTTACAAAGAAGACTTCTTTTTTGAAAGTAAAAGAAGCCATTCTGGATAATTTAAGCTCAATATCAAGGGATATTAGTTCTCAGAGTCATCATCAGCGGATGTAGAGTAGCCCACTCAAGGCTATTTTTGCAGAAATGTGTTCTCAACTAGAATGTGGATACCTCTGCCAGAAAAACAGAAGCTACTTTGCTGAGCTTGTTCATTTTGCTGCTCTTTGAAGCAATTTTGTTGGTGGAAAGTAAGTCAATATAAATGTCTCCGCAGCAACGAGCTAGGAACTCAGGGTTTATATCGTGGTAGTTTTCCCTCAAACTTGAGGAATATTTAGTGCTTTCCCCTTTAAATAATTAAGCATTATTAGATTTTGCAAATACCTTTTCTGTTTACCATCTAAAATATCATACTACTTTTTCCACAAGGGCTTTGAGACTTATCTGTGACAAAAGTTGCGGAAAACATCGTCTACATTTTCATTGCTGATGCTATGTTCTCTATGTCCTTAATCCTTAGGTACCTTTGGACACTTTAATTAGAACCTAAAAGTGAGAAAGATGTATATACTTTATAATAATCATTGGGGTTCTTACTATAGCTACTATTGTTATAGCTAATACACAATAGAGACACAGTATTATTAGATTCCATAGTTAAAAACATACATGGATTGCCACATTTAATCATCATGATAATTTTGAGAGAAAGATACTAGGTATGATTGAAAAATACCATGACATTGAAAAAAAATCTTGATATGCATTAGATAGAAGTCCTTTGTCTGAGGGATAGTTGGCTAAATTTTTTTCCCAATTTGTGAGTTTTCTTTTCATTCTGTTGGTGATTTCTTTGACATGTAAAAGCTTTCCATATGATGAGAGCCCAGCTGTTGATTCTTTGAAGATTTCTACTGTTCTATCAAAAGGAACAGTTACTGGTTTAATTTCTTTCTTTTCTTTTAATTTTTTTGACCAATTTTGCATACTTGCAGCTAATAATCTGAACAACTAATTTGAAGACAACAATATGCAATGTAACAACCATTGTTGAATTCCTATCATTTTGTCTAGTGAAATTCTGTATTATTTCTATTTGTTTTTGCTTTTTAATTTTCTTTAAAAATAAAAAGGAAAAATACCATGAATACTTTAAATAATTATAGCAAGGTACATTGCCGTCAATCACTGTCAAAACCATTCTGTTCCTTGTTTAAACCATGCTTGTCTCATTGCTTATTGCACTTTCTGCAGCGGTTGTAGAAATTTTCTTTCATTGCATTGTTGTGGCTGCCTCATCCTGAAGTGATTCAATATTTTTGCTTTTCATGGTTACTTTGACTTCAGTGAAGAGCAAGAAGCTGTGCAGTGCCGGGTGGGAGAGGACAGACGCATCCTGATGTTTTCACGAGGAGGCTGCCTTTCTTTTGGAGGTCGCCTAGCAGCACTAGTCACCAAGCTTTCTTTTTAAATCACATCTCTTAAAGACACTCATGACAGAGGACTTCCAAAGCTGCTTCCAAAAGTGGTAAGAGCAATGAAATCAGTGTGTTTGAATTGAAAGGGAGGATTAATAGAGATGTATCTTTTACCATAATCATTTAAAAAAATTAAACATTCGCCAGGTAATTTGCTCTTCTTCTCTTGTATGTCCATTACTTAAGTCATCTTGCCGTTGTCATCTTCAATTTCTGGGAATTTTTGACAGATCTGTTAAAAATGATGAAAGAGCTCTCCTCCACATGGTACAGTGGTGGTAGTTTTGAGGGAAGACAGTTGAATGGAGCTGATGCAAAGCTGCTACAGCTGCTAATTTCAGCTTCCTCAGACATAGGTCCAGGGAGAGGCAAGCTTGGTGGCACAGCAGGAAACTACCCTCCAGCAAATATTGCCTAGAATGAGCTCAGCTAGCACATTCCCCTTTGTCTCCTGGCAGTAATTCCCAGCATTCTTGGTGGTATGGACCTGATGATGCATTTGGAAGTGAGTGCCCATGAGGACCCTGAAACTTAGAACTAAGCGAATATGGGGGCACTGGCTTGCTTGAATGGTCATTGAGTCAACTCAATGACTTGAACACGCCTCATTTTGAACACTTGAGAGTGCCCTTGTTTCACAGTCTGTCATATTTACTCATCCTTTTCTGGGGTGTTCGCTCCTGCTTGTTCCATTTGAGCTGAGCTTGATTTACCTGCCCCACACCTTGCTCCTACCTGAATGTCTTCTTTTGGGTTGGTTTCTGTCTTGTTCACATAAGTCATATATATAGTTTCCTTTTTCATGCTCTGAGTATCATGAACTTGTGGTGATATTCAACTCAGGAAGAAAGTGCTCCTGCTGTGTGGTTAGTATTCATGGTCTGCTATTCAGAAAGTCTACATTGCTTCGTAACCAGGAGAGAATTGCTTCTGACCCTTTTGCGCATCTGACTTGAATTTATCAGCCCTATGTTTGCAAGAAGGTTCTTATGATTCTGACAGCCTGGAATTCTTAGGATCCTATCTTGTTTTATTCTCCCTGAGAGAAGTACACTCTCTGTAGGACTTCTGTAATAAAATTCACTGAAAATCCAAAAATATTCACAATTTTTTTAAATTTGAGAAGTAAACAGCACAACCACAATTGAGGATTGTCTATCATTGCCTACAATGGCAGGACAGCATAAAGCTTTTGGAGATGGAAAAATGGTTACATTGTCTGGACACATCAGAATAAGAAGAGTGTACATCTGCACTGGTACTAAGAACCCTGGCCACAGTGCTAAGCTATTATCCTATTAAAATCATTATGTTTTCATCTCCCAAATGCTGAAGATTTATGGTACATGGAGGTTGTGCTCTATTAATGCTGTCTTATCTCCCCAGGAGTTTCTCACCCATGTGTTCAAAAATGTCAATCTTTTGAAATTTTAACAGCATTTTCAATTTCAGAGAGACAGCACTTAGCTGGAGTGTTGATTGGAAGCTTTGAACAAGAAGGTCAGTTTGCTGGGGGACAAAGCTCCACAGCAGGGACAGTAAGCAGTGCAGAAAGGAATTTGGGAAAGTTCAGTCTGAGTCATTGGCTGATGTTATTCTCATAATATACAGAGATAAATGCCACAAAAAGCTTGTAGCTGGATAACTCGGGACGTCAGCTTTTCTGAAAGACACTTGTCTTTTCAAATGTTTGCTGCTTCTTGGCAAGGAAGCAAACCTTCACAATGCAGTGGGCAAGATACAGTCCAGTGACAAATAAATTTTTGGGTGGATTTCAAAAGAAAAGTCACTCTTGCCTTGCATGTTAGAGGTGGAGATGCTTGGGAAGAGGAGACAAAAAGGAATGGAACAGAAAGTCTCTTCAGTTACTGAGGACTATTAAGAATATGAGGTTTTAGTTTTTGGTTCCATCCCCCACCCAAAAAAAAATATCTTCCAGCCAATGCAGTGGTCCTCATTAATTATTTCTTTGTTAAGAACTTTCATGTGCCTTTTTTTCTGAGAATGACAAATATTTTCTCTAGTGTATTTCTCATCAGGCATGCTGTAACCCATACATTCCATCTTTACTGAACAGGACCAGATGAATGATTCCATTTATATATAGAGAGATCTTACAGGAGAAAATCAATTTCTGTATTCTGTTTTTATCCTTGTAAAAACACAAATCTCTTCAGCCATCAAGCCAAAGAATACTTTCAGTTTTACTGTTCCCTTTCACCCTGTCTGCTGGCCCAGGGGGCCCAAAGGAGATTTTCAAGTGTGAGGTCCCAATGTTAAGGGACTCAAGTGTGCAAGACAACCACAACTACCGAGCAGAGCAGAAGCGCCACCTACATCTTCATGGCATAATTGCTATTCAGGTTGTCACCTCATGTTTGCATCCTTACATAGTGCCTTATCTAGCACGTGCATGTTGATCTGTGCTCAGTCAAAGTTACACAATTGGATAGGAGCCTGTGCTAGACAAGTGGGGGGTCTCGTCATCAAGTGTGCTTAGATGCCCTTCAGTTAGGAGGAATCTGGGTGGCTCACCACACACCCTCTAGTTCTTTCTCACCTCATGCAATAGGCATTCCTTTCATGATTTCAAATAGTCAGCCTTGAAATGAAATGAGATCAATAATAGAAAAAGAAAGACATCATGTGAGAAATTTAGCATCAAAGAATAAAAATAGGTAACATTTATTGATTGCATAAAATATAGTTGGCCTGCTTAAAAAGAGCTCTGCTCTTTTTCTATAATGTAGTTTTATTATGAAGTGTTATCCTCATTTTAAGATAAAAAACCAAAAGTTCATGAACAAAGTTAGTTAAGGCTATGGGCACATATGTAGCAGGGCCTGGTTTTCAACTTGAGATGGTCTGATTTTAGGTTTCTAGATCCACTACACAACATTCTTAATAAGTAATTATATTATGAAACCAGTGGAAATAAATGCTCCATTACATCAAAACATTATGTTAAATATAATCAGCCAGGCTGTGTGGTCGCTGTTCATCATGTAATGCATTGTGCTCAAACCTGTACAGAGGGTAGATTGTGAACTACAGAGTTAAGATCAAGCAGATCACTCTATGAGCAATGAAAGAAGTGTTGGAGATCACTGTGTAGATTGAGAATTGAGTGTGTCATAAAATAGGTCAATGTCGAAGGCCTGAGTCCAGGATTTACCAGGTGTGCAGCATCCTGGAACTTCCCAGATGTGTAGGATCCTAGGGCTCAGCAGGTGCACAGCCCCCCGGGACATCGCAGGTGGGTAGCATTCAGAATGTTACCAGTCTTTTCAAGCTTCAGTGTCCCCACCTGCATAACAATTGCTTGTATTTATAACATGATTTATTGTTGGCAAACTGTTTCTCTCTAAGCAATCTCCTTATTTGAATCTCGCTAGAATCAGGTAAAAAGAATAATTAACCTAATCTTACAGGTGAGAAATAAAGTCTAAAAAAGGCTATGTGGCTTATTCAAAGCCAGACAGATGCAAGTGAAAGAGGAGAATGTTAATTCTCTTGTAAAACCAAGGATTTATACATTCCACAGGATCACAAATGATACAAACCATAAAAGTGCTTTGCAATCTATAAAATCCAGTAAATATTTGCATAGTGATCTTCCTGTCTTGGCCTCCCCAGCATTGGAATTACAGGCGTGAGCCACAGTGCCCTGTTTCAGTGGCTGGCACAGTGTGTGGGAAGTTCTGGGGATGGCATGCATGTGGTACTGGGGATCGAACCCAGGTCCTTGTGCTTGCCAGTCAGGCACATAGACTGCTGAGCTTTCTCCCTAGCCAATATCCCCCGATTTAATAAGCAAGAGATTAGAGTTTCAAGAAACTTAGAGATGAACTCCAGGTTATCAGAGTTGGACCTTCTGGGCCACTAGTATGTCATATAAAGTGTGACTAAAGCAAAGGTAAATGCTAAAATTTTTTAAAATTACAGTAGAAGACGCACTTACATAGCTCCCTCACTTTGAACCCATGCATTCCATCGTTCCTGTCACTCTTTGAAGTTCTTCTGTCCTCTCTCATGAGGGTCTTTGACCCCTGTAATAAGAAATACGTGACTGCTGCTGCCGAGCGCCGTTCAACACCGAGGTGGGCTTGTGAGCACACCGCGTGCACCCACCTTATTCTCAGATCTGCCCCGTGAACCTTCTGGATCTTCTTTGCAGTCACAGGGACCATGAGGAGTAAACGTTTTGAATTGATTTGGGATTGCAAGGCAGCCGTGGTGTGAACCTAAAGATGCATAGGAAAAAGAAGTCTGCTAGCAAAAGGGCAGAAACCGTACACGAAGTGAGGAGAGTACTTTAAGGGGGCCAACTGCAACATGTCTTTTAATATAGTAAAAATTTAAAAATTTAAACATTCACCATATATATATATATATATATATATATATATATATATATTTTTTTTTTTTTTAATCACACATCATTGTGTGGCGTTTGGGCCCACATAGAATTGAGATTGTGTTTAGGTTTCATTATCACCTAACTGGACAACTTTGGGGAGTTTCTTATGGCCTGGGAATCTACGCTGTCAGTTATAAGAAGACGGTAATAATGGTGCTTACCACTAGCAGTATGCTAGCAAACAGGTAGTGATGAGTGCACTGGAGGAAAAATGGGAGAGCACGGAATGGTGGAAGCATCTGCTGACTTCCTAGACGTATTCGGTCCCGCCCTGCAGACTGCAAGCTGCTCTTGTGAGGTCACTAAACCCGGGGAGAGATGTAAACAACAAAGGAAGCCCACTGGTGGCTCCGATGCACCAGTGCTCAGCACAAGGCGTGCTGGGAGGGCTGCAGAGAACTGAGCTGGTTACGTCACATTGCAGGGGCGCAGTCACGCCTTCAGCCGCCTCCTGACGCCCCGGTTTCCAGCAGAGGGTCTCTTTCACAGTGTTGGGCTTCTCTTCCGTGACACTGCCTTGTGAATCGTGTATGTCGTGGGGCTGAGGCTGGACTGATTAATGCTCCTCCCTGGCTGCTGCCCACACTCACTGAACACACGCTTGTTATTCGGGAGTCACAGTTAAAAGCATTTATCAAAGTCAAGTTGCCTGAGCGTTTTCTCTCCAGTTGAATGGCAAAATTCCATTCTTCAGGGCCTACGCTGCGGGATGGGACCAGCCCCAGGGACCTCCTCCATCTGGAGGGTCTCAATAGCGTTTGTAAGCAGCATCTGTTCCCACTGCCAGGCAGTCCTGGATTTCTGCAGCCACTGTGTCCTGCGGTCTGCGAGGTGTTCCCGTGCATTTCCCGCAAGCCAGCCTTTGCAGTCTTCTAGCCCCTCTTTCACGGCCTCGTGCCTCAAATCAGGAGGCAGGGTCTTTCCCAAATATTACTCAGTGTGAATCAGGCTGTGATTCTCCAGCGCTTTCTGGGTATGCGTGAAGTTAAGCGGCTTTCCTTCAATTTTTCTTTTCATTAGCACATCTTGGCTGTACATAAGGATTTCATTACTTGTGGGAGCTGGTACCTGTATATAACACATCACAATTCTTTTTTCATCTACCTTCCCCTCACTCATTCTCTTGGTCTCTCTCCCATTTGCAAGCAATCTATCACCTTATTTCCCATTAAGCCCTATGTACAGCAGCAAACCCATAATGACTAATTCTTGAACGCAGTCTATATGTCTATCAACAGATTGATGGCTAAAGAAAATGCAGCATTTATACACAGTGGAGTACTACTCTGGCATAAAGAAGGATAGAAGAGTCATTTGTATGAAAATAGATCCACCCGGAGACCACAATATTAAGTGAAATAAAACAGACCTATAAGCTTAAATATTGCATTGCTTCTTTTCTATGAGAAACACAGGTCTTCTGGGTTTCTGATGTATAGGAAGGCTATATTTGCAGAATTAAAATGCATTTAAGTCATAGTGAAGATTGAAAATGAAAATGAAATTTGTCTCTTAGGTGTCATCTGACTTCCCTGTGTGTCATCAGAGTATCTTCCACATATGCTCAAAACTTTAATGCAGGTTTTCTACTCTCTATCCTAGAGGTTTTTCCTCTCATTACTTCCAAACTGAAAGTGTTTATTATTTGCTAGGTGACACAGGGCAGTCCTAAGCTAATGAAATAAAATAACGCATGCTGGCTGCAGCTCCCAACACGTAATTCTACTTGCCCCATACAATCTATATTTCTGGAAATATCTCCAAAAACTCTAAGAAATGAGTCTAGTAGACAACCACAGGCCTTGCGGTAGGTAAAGAGATGATGGACAGGTAAGCACCGATGGAAAAGTGGGGCTCGGGGGAGCAGGTAACACCACAATAGTGCAACACAGGCAGCAAACGCCGTGACAAATGGTTTTCTAATACTACTGACTTGTGGTAACAAGACGGTCTAGAATGGTTCCTGAAATCTGTCAGAAACTTTCAAATTTAAAATGATTAGACTTTAGTTTCCTTAATGGGTAAGGCTTAATGAACAGAACATGGCTTATTATGTGTGTTTATGGAGAGAACTGTGTTGGGCTAGAATTATTTACCAGGCTTTGAGTCCAGGGTGATTTTTGTGTCACAGTTTCTTGGACAAAACACAACAATTATAGCAAACCATCATATGCCAACTTGGCGATAATTCTTTCTAGTGTAGGAGAGTTAGCAGACTGGAGAGTGCTTGGACCTGCTGTCTTTCATGGACTCCTAAATTCTTCCCAAGAAATGAAAGTTTGTACTTCACTAATGCCCATTAGAGTCACTGATTTCTTTAGGTCTCTTGTGCCATTGGACTTGCACATTTTATGAGTATGTCTTGGATTACAGACACACTCTGTGCACTGTCTTACCTTGTTCCCTTGATGCCTCTCAGCTCATTCAGAGGAGAGGAGGCATTGATGTCTGCTCAGTGGAGTTCCTGATGAATATGTCTTAATAGGGGCTGTTTCCCAGTGCAGATTCCTCACATGGGCAGCTTCACTTGGTGATACAATCTATCAGCCAGTGATATTGATTGAGCACCTCTGGTTGTGAAGCAGCGGGCAGGGGTTGGTTCCAAGAAAAACGATGTATTATGTATCTGTCAGAGGCCTTTCTGGCAAACAAAAGCTCTGAGCACATCATCTTATTTATTTTCTCTGAGACAGATTAATGGAAATAGATTCTGTTCCATTTTCGCTTCAATTTGCACAAGTCCTAAGATAGTTCACAATTTGTTCAAGGTCAAGCAAAGAATGATAGTGAAAGGGCTATCTTATGCCATCATCTAAAAGGTAAATGTAGTGATCACACAGAGCTTTCAAGTCACTGGGTAACATGATGCCTGTGGTTTCCTTTCTGCATATTCTTGAGAGCTCGTTTCAGCAAAAACAATTTGCGCAGGGGCAATCAGATTATTGACACTATCAATCTTCAGAATGCATGGTCAGCACTGACTTTCGACTTGGCCATTCTCAACAGCTGGGCAAAGTAAGCAAAATCACAGGCAAATGTCAACGGCTCCTCTTGTTCAATTTGTGCTTACCTACGGGGGTTCTGCAGCTACAACAAGCTGCTGTCTCAGAGCCACTCAAGCATATCACAATGTTCACTTCTCCAAGCTAAGATCTTCTGATGAGGACTCAAGAGGAACACGACTGACCTTCAATACACTGACAAGAAGGGGAGGTAGAGTTTGTGCTCGCATTTATTTTTTGAAGAGCTTTAGTTGAGTTGAAATGACAGCAATGAATGAGCTTAGGGCAGTGCTGGGATATGGTTATCAGGAACAATTTAAGTTCTGAGAGTCACTCATGAAGCATATGACTTCATCACAGTTTCCTAAAGAGATCTTAATCATTAAAAAATGAGGCCTGAACTCCTGCACAGCAATTTAATTATTAGTTTTTGAAAAGGATAGATACCAGTTACCATGGTTATATGGAGAAAGAGCAAGGCAAGATAGGGAGAGATGGCATAATCAGCCATTTCTTCCTGGGTTGCACTTTCCAGATCCCTGACATGACCAGTGACCTTTAAATGGATGTTGACATTGTGAAATTTTCCTCACTGGGTGCTGTATGTATTACTGTACATATTTGTTTTTGAGTTTGATTTGGCATTTAAGTGAGTTGTGTGGAAATTGTGTCATCTTTTGGGGTCTTCCTTTCAAGATTTGTTAGGATGGATCAGAGCAGCATCAGTTCCCATTGCTAAAGCAACACTACTGTAAGTATTCCACCCACTGTGCATGAAGAATGAGGTTGTCTAAGCCAGGTATGGCACCACATGCCTATAATCCCAGTACTCGGGGAGGGAGAGGCAGAATGATCACAAGTTCAAACTCATGTCAGGCAATTTAGTGGCTTAGGAATAATTTTTTTTCTCAAAATATAAAATAAAAAAGCACTGGGAGGTAGCTTAGTGCAAAGGCCCTGCATTCAATTCCTTAATCTCCGGTCACACAAATGTGCGCATGTGCGTGCGCGCGCGTGTGTGCGCGCGCACACACACACACACACACACACACACACGTTATCTAGTCTATCTAAACAGAACAGAACCTGTTCTTGACAACTCCTACTAATTTCTAATTTCCACAGTCCTACAGATAGGGTTTCCTCCAATGTTGCAGATTGGACAGTTGTCTCACAGGAATACACTTGGGTGATCCATTTCAGCAGGATGCTCTGCAGCTCTCTGGGTTCTCTCTGCATGGTGTCTCCTCCTTGGTCCTCTATCTGAGATCCCTAGTTGTCTTCCTCTCCTTGGATTTAGTTCTGTTTCCTTAACATAGGGGACCCATGAGCTGTTGCCTGAGTTCTGTCTCTCTGTGCTGTGGCCTGCAGACTGTCCAGGCACTGAGCTAGGGCAGGCGTAAGGCTCCTCTTCCTTGTTTCTAGGTCTTCAAGGACTCCATCCTTAGGTGTGTGATGTATATTGTTTTGAAGCTATTGTTTCTTTTCTTTCTTTGTTTTTTAAAAATGTATTTGGTACAGGGTCTGACTATGCAGCTTGGACTTGTAGTGACCCTCCTGTTTTCAGCATTCCCAGAGGTGGGATTATAGGCACACACCACCACTGCTGGAATCAGCAGCCCACGCAGCACACCGTCGGGGTAGGGCTGACACAGCATGCACTACCAGAGATCGAATCCTAGTCACTGCACTTACCTAAGCAGGTGCTTATTCCTCTGAGCTTTCTCACTGGCCCTGAAACTGTCATTTCATATAATTTTGTGGAGGTTTTTTGTTGTTATTGTTGTTATTTAGATAGGACAGTGAATCAGATTCTCTTAGTAGATGTTTGCTAGAGATTCAATGACACAAACAGTAGATAGTGAAACCAATACATTAAACAAAACTATTGCCAAAAGCCAGCCAAGGGGGCTGGGTCATGAGGAGCACCATTCCATAGTATCCAGCTCCTGGGACAGCCCATTTGGAGGTACAGAGGGGTTGAAGCAAAGAAGCAAGCATCTAAGTGCTGAGTGCTATCTATAAGGTAGAGTCTGTATAATGTTTCTATCCTCATACATGTTTCCTCTAAGTGGAAGGGCTCTTGCATAATCAACCACCATCCATCATCCATCTATTTACATATTCACACAGTGCTGTTCTTCACCATGTATCACTGTCCGGTGCGGGTGCTCACAGTCTACATTATTTTAAAGAGATTTCTCCTCATTGAGAACTACTTTCCATTTATGTGATTCAGGAAATTGGAAAATCCATGGAGAACACTTTTGCACTTTTATTTGTCAAGAAGATTAGGAGAGACTGCTCCTCTTTCGAGGACTTGGTCTTCACTTCTCAATCAAGAGTCTTTAATGAAGTCTTTTCATTTCAGTTGTATTGGGAGTTTTTGCAAAATGTATTGTTCTACTCTGTTGTTTGCTGTATATACATTTAGGAAGGCTGTGTAGAGTGACAGTTATATTATTTATACCTCCCCTGTCTCCAGTAATTTTATTTGCTCCAAAGTCTACCTTGTCTGGTATTGCTCAGCTTTATTGTGCTTTCTTTTTACTACTGTTTACATAGTATTACTTTTTTTGTCTTTTTACTTTTTTTAAAATTTTATTTATTTATTTGTTTGCTTGTTGTGTTTGTTTGTTTCTTTATTTATTTACTTTGTGGCTGGCTCAGCCTGCCCTGGTGGTGGGGCTGGCGCAGCATGTGGTGCCGGGGATCGAACCGCAGTCCCTGCGGTTGCCTGAGCTTTCCTAAGCAGGCGCTTTAGACCGCTGAACCATCTCGCCGGCCCCTGTCTTTTTACTTTCAACATATTAATTACCCATATTCCAAGAAAGTTTCATGCATTCAAAGAGACTACATAGAATTAGATCACATATTTTCTTACCATCTCTCACAATCTTTATCTTTTTTTTTTCATATTTTAGGGAAGGGTCTACGGTGTTCAGGGTCTCACTACTAGATTGGACTTGTAGTGATCTGCTTACTTACAGCCTCCCAAGAGCTGGGATTACAGGTGCACCACACCCAGTGTCTCAGTTGCCCTCTCAGATCATCCCTGGAGTGGAGCAGGCACAGCAGGCCCAGGGATCAAAGCTCCAGCCCCTGCACTTACTTGCAGGTGCTTTAGTCTGCTGAGCTATTTGGCTGGTCCTCAACTTCTATCTTTTAATGGCTACATTTAAAGTAATTACTAGCACGTTGGAGCTTATATCTTCTGTTTTATTATTTGATTTTGTGTATATATTCTCTCTACTTCTCTCTTTAATCTCTTTTTCTTGGCTTCCTTTGGGTTTCTAGAACTTTCTAAGAATACTTTATGGTGACATTGTGGTGCTTTAAAGTATATCTTTATGTAGTTATTTTAGTGGATGCTCTAGATATTATAATATGTATAAGTGACCTCTGTGGACTTGGGATGAAGTTCTAACATTTGGAAGTACAGAATCAAATTTTCATTTCTATACTTTAACCTTCTTCCTTTTCAAATTTCAGGAGAAGGGGAGCCTATTGTATTTACCTGTATTGCTGCCCAAACCAATTTACATTGTTTCCTTTTTGAGTCTCTCAGCCTCCTTGTGCTGCATTTCCTTTCTAGAATGTCCTTGAGCCCTTCTTCAGGGCAAGTGTGAGAACAAAAGGTGAAATTCTGGATTGCTTTTTTCTCTCTCTCTTTAAAATTAAAAGTGTGCCATTACTGTATGCCAATTAAAATAAAAATGCATCTAGATTTTTATACTTCTATGCCCTCAAGAAATACAAAGCTAGGAGGAGAGTGGAACAAAGAGGTATGTTGCGTGCATGTGCAAATCTGAATGTAAAATTGTCAAAGAAACAATGAAAAAGTCTCTTGAAAAATGGAAAACTTTTCTTTCTTTCACCTTTGCAATTCTCTATTTCTTGTTTGCTGAAAAGTACTTTTGCTAACTGGAGAATTCGAAGTTAGTGTTTCTGTTCTCTTCTCACTTTTCTTTTATTCTTTCTGGATCCCTGGCTCTTCCTAAATAATCTGTCCTCACTCACACCAGTGTTGGCCTGTATAGCTTTGAAGATGTCTCCAAGATGTTTCTCTTTGTCTTTGCTTTTAGACTATATCTTGGCATGAATTTCTTTGTGTAAAGACTCTTTGAGGTTTTCTTAATTTCTTGAAATTGTTTTATGAGAGTTTTCACAAGTGTGAGAAATTTTTGGCAAACATTTCCATGAAAATTTTTCAGCTTCCTGTTTTATTTTCCTTTTGTTATGGGACTCTGTGACAGAAATATTTAGTCTTGAATCATCCCCCAGGTCTCTGTTATTCTATTTTTAAGTGTATTTGTTTCGCTTCAAATTGGTATATATGATGGACGTGTTCTTAAATTCAGTGATCTTTTCTTCTCCTATTTGTACTTCATTGTTGAATCCATCTAGAGGATTAAAACATTATAGTTTCTACACTTGTAATTTCTATTTGGTTATTACAATTTCTATTTTTTGTTGTGGTTTTCTGTTTTTCAAGATACTTTATCATTGCTTCTACCACAATTTTTACATTCAGATTTGTGCATACACGTAGTATACTTCTTTGCTACACCCTCCCCCTAGGTTTATACTTCTTGGGGGCTTAAAAGTGTAAAATTTGGATGCATTTTTATTTTAGTTGACATGCAGTAATGATATATTTTTATTTTAAAGAGAGAAATAAAAGTGATGCAGAATTTCAAAACAAGATGATAGGAAATTAATGATGGTTATTGTATTACATATTTTTATCTT
>PVKN010012611.1:0-20617 GCA_004027915.1 Capromys pilorides
AATAACAAATATAGATCCTATGGACCACACAGTAACTCCCACATTTCTCACTGACAATCTAATCACACCAAGCAAATAAAACTTGTCTATGTGCTGTTTTTAGGAAACACATTAAAATCAAAACTCAAAATTTAAAAATAATATGACAGAGATGCCCATTAGGCATCTAGTTAGTATTACTAACTAGTATACTAACTAGTATTCTCCAACTTTCCTCAAAAGAAAAATGTCTTAATATTAACATTAATGGACTGGAACACTAACATGAAACACAAGAAATTTTTATGTTGATAAAATATAAAATCTAGGGTTGGCCTGATAGCTCAGCAGCATGAAGTGCCTGCTTAGGCAGAGCACAGCAGCCTGAGTTCAACTGGTGGCCTGCCATGCTGGTCCCATTCACGGGGCTTGCTGAGAGGGTAATTGAGACTCAGAGTGGTGGCTTACATCTGTAATCCTAGGGCTTGGGAGGCTAAAAACAGGAGAATCACTACAAGTCTGATCTACGTAGTGAGACCCTGTGGACCCTATCCTAAATACAGAAATATAAAATAAATTTTTAAAAAATCGTATTCGTTCTCATATACAATAGCATTTAGCTACATTGTTTCAAAATATATAAGGTCAAAAACATTAGAAAGCATAAAAAGTAACTGATTAGGGGCTGGCAAGATAGCTCAGAGGTTTAAAGCACTTGCTTAGGCAAGCTTAGACAAGGGCAAGAACCAGTGTTCAATCCCATGCATCACATACCATGCCAGCTATGCTCCCAGGGTGGGCTGAGCTGGCCACAAAGAAATAATAATTGATTAATCCATTAATCTAATCCATTAATCTAATCCATTAATCAGTAGTGGGATAGATTAACAGAATCCATTAATCTAATCCATTAATCAGTAGTGGGATAGATTAACAGATACCTCTTAGAAAAATATATTTTTACATGAAAGTCCTTATTTGTATTTCACTACTAACAAGCTTAATCAAATGCTTGCATATATGTATACAGCAATGGATATATATTTTAAATCTTCATTCAAGATTTTAAAAATAGAAGTCATGCAGAAAAACTCATAAAGGTCCAAAAAATAAAAATTTTTACACAATACAATGGTATTAAAATTGCTAACAAAATGACATTTGAGAAGTATTTTTGTACCAAAAAAAAGGGAAATTTTAGATAAAGGTGAACACAAAGCAAATGGAAAGGGGGGAATGTCAAGGCAACTTGGGGCTTCCAGCTTAGACAGTTAGGTTGAAGCTTGCATCCTTAACTCAGATGTGGGATGCAGGGTGAGCATCAGATTTGGACTGGGATGCTCTAGTTCTATAGGAGATGGCTGTGCTGAGCACTGGCAGTGGTACCCAGGACCATGGTGGAGGTGGCTCCTGAGGACAGCTCAGCTAACAGGCAGCAGCCTGAGGTGAGAGGCAGGCATACTCATTTCTTAATGTGGGCCCTTCTCTCTGTAGCTGTGGGACACTACAATCCCTCGGGGTCCCAGTTTGCTTGTCTGTAAAACAGGGATGCTAAAATCTACCTGACAGCTTAATGTGCCTCTCCATGGAGAAAATGTACAGAAAAATGTTGCTAAGCCATAAAATGCATAAATGTAAGATGTCCTCCAAGGCTTAAGAGGCTTTAAGAGAACTGAGTCCCATATAGATCAAGCATTTCCATAGCATCAGCCCTTCCTGTACTTGGTTAGCATTTCATCTTTTTTGATGGGAGCCAGATTTCAGGACACAATCAAGAGAAATCAAAATGGCTTTAAGGATTCATAGTGTTTTAAACCTTGGCTTAGATTGTCTTTCTGAAATCAATATGTTGCATTTAAAGAGATACTTTAGAAACAAGAGGACAGTGACATCTGTAGGATCAATAATAAGTGAATTGATTCTTATGCAGGCCAGTCATATCCAGAGCAACTCTTGAAATCTGAGAGAAGCCACCCTCAGAGCCCAGGCCTCCCCAAGGCGTGGATCCCTCCCTTGCCTACCACGTCGGGGTATAATCAAAGGATGTGCTCTGGGTCTGTTAGAAATGGGAGTCCCTTAGTCAGCTTCTGTTGCTGTGACACCCAAGTTAAAGGAAAACGGGTTTGTTTTGGCTCAGAGTCTCAGAGATCTCGGTGCACAGTCCACCTGCTCCAGGGCAGAGACGGGTTGGCAGAGAGGCATAGCGGAGGCACAGATGTTCACATTATGGGATCAAGAAGAACAGAGCCAGGAAGAAAGATGTACCCCCCCCCCCCCCGCGCCAATCACAGCCCCGAGACCCACCTTAACCAGCCTCACCTGCTCGCCGCGCATCCAGCCGCTAAGCTCACCAGAGGATGAGTCTACCAATGACTGCAACATCCGATGACTCAACACCTTCGGAAATCCCCACCTCAGATCACAGCTGGCTTTGGGGGCTGAGCTGCACCTAAACCATAATAAGGAGCTGGCCCCGCCTCCTCGTTGCTCAGCTTTGCAATCTGGAGTGAGTGAGTAGGCCTTCGTTAAGCCTCAGTTTCCTAGCTTGGGAAATGAAGATAAGGAACTATAGGTTGTCATTGAAGTTTTAGCTAACTAACTAGATAAATAAATGAGTCCCAGGTCACGGCCCTGGTTTGGATGTGTCCCATGATTTTACTGGACTTTTTGGTTGAATTGTTTTTCAGGAGAGGTTTATGGTTTGTTTTTGGTGCCAGGGACCAAACCCAGGACTTCCAGCTTGCTAGGCAAGGGTTCTACTGCTGAGCCAGAGCCCCAGCCCCCGAATGTGCCCCCTGAAAAGCATTGGGCGAAAACCTGATGCCCAGAGCAACAGCAGGGGAGGTCGAGGCCTAAGGAGAGGTGATTGGGCCAGGAAGGCTCCGCCCATGAGTGGATTAGAGCCAGGGCTGTCCGCCCTTTGCCTACCTGGGCTGCGCAGCGTGGAACACTTGTCTTGGGCCACAAATAAACAGATATTGTGTGTGTATATAAGTAAGAAAATTTGCATGCTGGAATACAAAATGAACCAGCAAGCAACCATTTATTTTTGTATTATTACCAATACCACAAAATATAATTGCATGTATATATATGCATATGTAATTATAGACTGTATTTTCATAATTATAATTACTTTGGAGGAAAACACTATTTGATACATTTTTGGACTGTCTATATCACAGTCCTTACAATCTATTTTAGGGTTGAAGATATAACTTGGCAATCCAAGCTCCTGCCTAGCAAGTGCGAGGACCAGAGTTCATCCCTGGTACCACACGCCCCGCCACAGGCGTGGGCGTGGTGACACATGCTGATAATCCCAGCCCTGGAAAGGCTGAGACAGACAGATCACTGCAAGTCTGAGCTGTGCAGCGAGATCCTGTACCAAATAAATAAATAAATTTTTAATGTCTTAAATCTATTTTCACTTACTAAATTATTTCACAAAATAACCTAACAAGCCCAAGTGTAGTAATGACATAGGGCAACTTCCACGCCTGCTTAATAACAATGCACGTGTCTTCACAAGCGCGCTCACGCCAGCAGGGTAAAACACGTGTGCGCACTTGCTGCAAAGCATTCGCCAAGGCACGCGGGTGCATGTGAGGTGTTTGACACAGACGGTTCCATTTAACTGTGCGTGGGGTGGTGCGGAAGGTGGTCAGCCCGCCGCCCTCCCCCACATGGACGTCCCATGTCGCCTTCTCAGTCCACGCTCCTGCATTCCCTCAATCCAGCCATGCAAACCACATAATAATATTAAAAGTTACCGTTTTGTGGGGCCACATAGCTGCCCAGAGCCTTGCGTGAGCCTCCCCAAAAGAGCGGGGTAGACACGCCAGGGCTATACCATTATTATAGGAATTTTTGACTGCAGGAATTGCTCTCTCTCTCTCTCTCTCTCTCTCTCTTCCCCTTTCCTCCCTCCATTTTCCATGTTCCATCACAAGAGAGCACAGCAGAAGGCCCTCATCAGATGCAAGCCCTTCATTTGTGGACCTCCCAGCCTCTAGAACTATGGGCCAGTGAATTTCTGTTTGTTATCAACTATCCGTCAGCTATTGTGTTATAACAGCATGAACGAACTAAGACGATCGGGCTTCCTGGGAAATAAAATCTGAAATAGAAATCTCACAAAGGCAGTTTCGTAGGCAGTGCTACCCAAAATATTATATTTGGGGTAGTGAAGGATGCAGGATCAGGCAAGGGGACAAGATGCACCATGACAAGGTCATAAAAGAACCTGCAGCCAATCCTGTGGGGAGCTCAGAGGCAGAGGAGACACCTCAGAGTTGTGTGGAATTGAAACTCAGGTTGATATCTTTATCTGCTAGACCCAGGCTACCCCTGAGAGAGAATACCCTAAAAGAGGGACAGGGCTCTTTAGCTGAGGACAATTCTTCAGAGCCACCAGCTGCAGTGCCACACCAGTCAGCAGCTGGAGGGGTGAGTGTCACAGTCCACCAGGGGGAGCACATGTGGGCTACATCCACTGTAATTTACAGAAGTACCTAGCTCATTAGATTGTAAAACCACCCAGTGACCCCTTCTTTGCTATGCACTGACTATTCTTGACGTCTAGAATAGTTCCCAGCATATAGAAGACACTTGATAAATATCAGACAAATAAAGAAAATGCTTAATATGCACTAGCTACCATTATTGTTAGGAAGTCTTTCTTAATACTTCAGGTAGAAAGTATTTCTCTCTCTCTCTCTCTCTCTCTCTCTCTCTCTCTCTCTCTCTCTCTCTCTCTCTCTCTGTCTCTGTCTCTCTCTCCTCCCCCATGGTATTGTCATTCCTGGTGCCTTATCTTATTAACCTTGACCCATCATTTATTTATCTAATTACCAATATCTTGTGACTGTCAGCTGTGATCTGTCAACATGACTGGATTAAGAAATACCCAAGAGATTAGTAAAGCACAGTTGTGAGTGTGTCTGTGGGATGTTTCCAGAGATAATTGTAGTGTGGACCAGCAAAATGAAGGGAAGAGGATGTACTCTAATTGTGGGTCCAACTGCCCAACGAGCTTGCAGCCTGAATAGAATAAAAGGAGAAAGAGGAAGTCTGCGGTGTTCTGGAAGCTCTAGGCTGCTAGAGCTGGTGCATCTTTTGCTGCTGCTGTCACCGGTGGGCATCAGACTCCATTTCTTCAGCCTTGCAAGGCAGACTCATACCAGTGACTCTCCAAGGAGCTTCCAGCACTTAGATCTGAGACCAATATTACAGCCTCGATGCCTCCTTCTCTGGGGCTTTCAGCTTCTTGGACTGAGCAGGTACTAGAGCTCAACGCCATGTTGATGGCCACTGTGGACTCTCTGCCTTGATCCTGCAGGCACCTTCAAGTCCCAGGCTTTCCCATGAAACAAAGGAGAACCCCATAATAGTATATCCACAGGCAACATTAGTCACCCTTCAGCGGAAACATAAAATGTAACTGTGAGTTGAACTACCCCTCCCCCTGCAAAATAATAATAATAATAATAATAATAATAATAATAGCTCTTACATTGAAACCCTAAGCTCTTGAAGTTCTGTTTGTTTTTGCAGTACTGGGAATTGAACTCAGGACCTTGTGCTTGCCGGCACCTGAAGTTCAGAGTGTAGTATTAAAAAGAGGCCCGTTAACAAGGTAATTAAGGTAAATGAGCCCATTAGGGTTGCTCTTAATCCAATTTGACTGATATCCTCGTAAGAAAGAGATTAAAACATGAGGAGAGACACAGGGATGTCTGTGGACACACAGGAATGACTATGTGAAGGAACAGCTAGAATACTAGAAATTTTCCAAGCCAAGAGGAGACACTGAGAGGAAGCCAGCCCTACTGGCACCTTGATCTTGGACTTAGCCTCTAGAACAGTAAAAAAACCAAATAAATAAAATTATCCTATTGTTTAACCTACTGGATCCATGATCTTTATGGTGGTACCTCTAAAGAACTAACACAAGGATTAAGGATGCTGCAGGCAAGGAAAAACCAGAGTTACAATCCCACCCCTTCAGGAAAGCATGAGATGATACCTACGTTATGTATTGGGCCTTGGGAATGATCACTGTGGCCAAAGGTGGAAGTATTTTCTTGAGGCATCATTCCCTAACCCACTTGCCACAAATATTCACTAAGTTAAGGCCCCAGACCTCCATAACAACCCTGAGCAATCTTTCCAACCCCTTGCACACAGAACTCCTCATTTATGGCTAGGTTAACCCTTGTACCGCAAATTCCATCTGACCTAGGACCATGCAGTGCTAGATCTGGGGACAAGACTAGGCCAACATGCACATCTGCTTATACAACAGCTATTGACAGCAGGTATCTGTCCTAATCCCTCCAAGTCAGTCCTGAATGTTCCAATTCATGGCATACTTGTCAAGAATCGTAAAAGTTATTATTGCTCTTCCAGCAAATAGTGTCTGGTAAATGGTATTGACTGGTAAACTGGTTTCTTAGGTCTCAGGATGATAGCAAGGGAAAGAACTGACATTCATATACCAACTCCTTGCCCATGCCAGGCCCTGGGCTGGATGCTTAAGATATGGGTGAGTAAAATGTAGCTCCATGATCCTGATGATCTCATGTACTTGTCTGAAAGGAGCAAGTGGGAAATGTAAGATTTCAGGGACCCAGAGTTATGGGGCCGTCCAGGAGGATGGCAGCTGATGGCTAATGTAGTCATGTGGAATCTCAGGAGCCCACACTTATGGGGTATAGACATTTTGGTCCCTAAGGTCAGGTAGTCCAGATCATGAGTGACAAACAGAGCTTGCCATTGCTCAAATTTTTCTTTTCAAAGCATTTTATCATGGAGTGCCCTGTGGCCAATCATGGTGAAGATGATCTGTAGCATCCTAGGTCATTCAGGGTGTTTTAAAAATTCATATGGTATAGAAAAAGCTCTCTATAAATGATTGAGCAAATTGATGGGAAAATCCAGTTGATGCTGAGAAAGCACTAGGAGGAAATTCATTTGGCTTGGCAACAAGTCCCCTTCTCCAGTCCATGATGATATGATTTTTTTAAAGTCAAAGGAAAATAAAGAAAACTTGACATGGAAGTTATATTTGGATTAACTACCTCTGCCTTGGTCTCAGAAAAACTTTGGGAGGATACACGCAGGGGAACAGATAAGATCATCAGAAGATAAGCTACTGATAGGCTGCAAATTGCAGGAATTATATGTAAATCCACAAGCTTGATAACTAACTTTTAGATTCTGCAGTGTCTCCTATAATGAACTATGAGACCATCAGCATGGAGACGACAAAGATCAACAACATTGTTCATCCACAAGTGTAAACAAGGAGCTGTTTCCTTACAGGGCCCAGACAGTGGTTTGGGTCACTAGATTTCAGGGTTGGTTAAAGTCCTACCCTTTGTCCCCATCCCAGTGAGAGAAGTGGGACAAGCGCAGGGATCTAGAACAGACAATAGAGGAATCTAAGATTTCCCTTAACATGAAAATATATTTTCCCAGATTTCATTAAAACCAACAGATTCGTACCACATAATGTTTCAGTTAGAATTTTTAAACAATTCTATCCTTTCTGACAAAATGAGAGTCACTTGTAATAACTCTCATTAAGAACCAACCCTCAAAAGCCCAGTATTCCCATTCGCTAAAAAAAAGGAATCCAAAGCAGAGCAAACACCAACTTATATATTTCTCTCAAACATCATTTTTCTTATCCCATGTCCCCTTCCCTTTTCAGGCTATCCCTCAAATGGCTCTTTCCTTATACTTTAATTCAGTGTTTCTGTGATAAAGTAAATGAATGGGACCAGACAGAACTCCTAAATGTGTCAAGAATCAATGATAGAGCTCAGTGGCAAGCAGCACCTAGAGAAGCTGTATGAGATGCAAATGTTATATTTTACCCTACAATGAGGTCTGCCTTGCTCCATAATCCTCCGTGCTCCTAGCCCACCCCAGAGATGCAGGTTCCCACAGATGCTCTGATGCACACTAATCCAGCAGACTTGAAACTGAGCATTGCCTCTTTGAGGATTTTTACCCTTGGCCATTGATTCTTATGAAGTCTTAGGAGCTAAAATCCTCCCCATCTCTTCTGTTCCTCCAAACCAATACAATTAATAACACATGCATATCATGCATAGGAGTACTCCATTATGCAAAGGGGAAACTCACTGCATGCATGTTACTCAAAGGACCACTTGAATGGGCCAGGGAAGTATCAAACCAACACAAAACTAAGCATTCCAGGGTTCTAAACTATTTACATTCCACTGACCACCATGAAAACCAAGTGAAATCTAATTAAATCTGTAAATACTAAACACCTACAATGAGGTTAGGAAATGAGCCCACTGTTTCATTTTAGCGCTCATCTTTATGAAAGCTGTTTATTTAAGCCAGCTTTTCTGATTCCATTGATTTGAGGCATAACAAAGCCACTGATTCAAAGCTGGAGGTTAGCAAAGCCTTTGAGAAAGGCAGTGTGGTGTCAGGGATAGAGGTTTGGCCCTCGACTGCTCCATGTTCACTTAAGCCTCCAGCTCATCACTCACTCTGTGACTTGGTGGGGGAGGGGGCTGGTCTTTCTGAGCTGTGCTTGCCTGCTGCCAGGCAGACCAGTCACATCTGACTGCAGAGCTGCTACAAGAGTTAAGCAAGGGTGTGCTCCTAAGTGCCTAACACAGCACGGAGAAGACTTCTGGTAAAGTCAGGGATGATGATGATGAGAAAGAGGACAACCGTGATGATGAAGAGGAAGAGTGGAAAGCCAATGCAGGATGACCACAGCCAACAGTGTCCATCTACGGGCTAAGCTTTTCATCGCTGAGAGGTGAACACTCACCCAGCAGTAGATTTTACTCTACAGGCTATTTTTGTAGGCTACACTCAACTTATAGATAGAAATGAATCCTGAATGCCAAACAACCACCAATAACTCCAGACCAGATACAGGAAAGAACAGAGAGACAGAGAGAGCACATATGCATGCGCATGTGCACACACACGCGCGCGCGCGCACACACACACACACACACACACACACACGCACTTCACCTTCTACTTCCAGTACCTCTGCTTACTCAGAGCAATGCCTCCCCCACAGGAAGCGTCCATCGCAGGGTCATTCCCCACACCTGCTGCCCTCTTGGGCTCCCACCTTGGTTAAGCCCAGATGCTCACTAGAATCTGAAACTGCCAGAAATGTCTCATCTTCCTAAGACATGGAAATCCATTTCAGTACAATGTTATCAAAATGAATCCTTCTCACCTCATTCATATGCATTCTAACAATTGGAACCCGGACAAGGAGCTCTTTTTAAACATAAGACATAGTAGGGGCAGAAGGATTGAAAACCTAAGGTAAGCTTTGCTGTGAGAGGGTGCTGGTAATAAATGTCACCAGTAGGGAATATTCAAGGACCATTCCCAGAAATCAGGGCAATAGCTCAAAGAGGAAAAGTACAATAATTAAATTGCTCAGAAGCTGACAGCATGCATAAATCTGGGGCATCAAACCGGGCTTCTGGATTCACTTTGCAAATCTCATTTGGATGGCACCCTTTCTGAGCCGAATCCCTGTTCTGCCTACAGACCTCAGGCCAATTCTGGGGTAGTTATTATCAGGATTTCCCTCTGTGTGCTAGATTGTTTGTAGGCAGCACCAGGTTTTAAAATCTTTTCATTTCCACCTAATGAGTTCATGGCGACAGGAAGGAGGAAGACAG
Organism: Capromys pilorides; assembly: GCA_004027915.1. NCBI lineage: Eukaryota > Metazoa > Chordata > Mammalia > Rodentia > Capromyidae > Capromys > Capromys pilorides. The sequence continues at coordinate 9,687 of PVKN010012611.1, forward strand.
AGCAGTGTCCAGGGCAGGGTCTCCGCATCAAGTGGCCGTCATGTGTGAGATTCCAGCTCCCTCCCTGACAAGTTGGATTTGAGCCTGAGCCTGAAAGCCACCACTCAAGCACTTTGCAAGGTGCTAAGCTGGGCTACTTAGTCAATCTCACCTTAAGGTTCCCCTCGGAGATCACGTTAGTGCATGTGTGTGTCTAGAAAGTGAGCCCCAAATTTGTCACAGTAAAGGGAGGCATTAGAAGTGTCAGAGGAAAGCCTGGTTTATGGTCCAAGTGCTGCAGAGATAGGAAGAAACTTTAAAGTTGCATGACATACTTTCAAAATACATAGATGAATTATCAATATGCTTTGTACTGGAAGATTACACTTGAAGTCAATTTTCAACTTACGGATTTGGTATCAATCAAAGCACCAATACAGTTCTGTGTATGAGGAGTCTCCATGTTCCCAAGTCTTAAGCATTGTCAGTGGAGTAAAAATTAATAATAAAGTATAGATTTTCCTCTGTTTATGAAGGAGTTGTGGACCAATAATCCTGTCATGAGTTGAAAACATACTTCAAAATGAATTTGATTTCCTAAATATCAGAGCTTAGCCTTGGCTGCTTTAAATATGCTCAGAACTCTTAAACTCATCAAGAGTTGGGCAAAACCATCCAGCACAGTATTGTAGGATAAGCTATTGGCTATCTTATATAATTGGTTGCATTATCTGTGTCCAAAAAGCACTGGTGACACAGCATGCTGTAAAGCACTCCTTGCTTCCCCTGAAGATGGCTTTGATGGATGAGAGCTGCAAGCTCGCTGGCCCCACCCATTATCATAAGACTTCTTGTATCCATGAGTAGGTAGGATAGAAAAAGATCAAATCTCAAACTATTCGTTCATACACCAGTATCATGTCAAAAAAATCATTGATAAAACATTCATAAATTGGAGATTGTCTACATTGAAAGAGACCTTCTATCTTAGTTACATTTCTCTCATTGCTGAGACAAAATAACCAACATCTAAAATTAAGGAAGGAGGTTTATTTAGCTCACAGTCTGTAGAGGTTTCATTCCATACTTGCTGGCTGCAAAGGAGAGTGGCACATGGCAGAGGGTAATAACATGGTGGCAGAAAACAGTAAAAGAAACAGGGGGAAAAGGGAGGCGCAGCCCACCTCATGGCTGTGTGAGGCTATGGTGGAAAATCTGGACACAAACATAACACCTTCTCTGCTCAGAAGAACACTCAGCACTCTCATCCTCTAATCTCCCAATCTGAGAGCCAGTAACTAATGTACAATTGCTTGAAGGAAAGGGCAGTTGAGGTCCAGACTGAAATGAAACCTAGGAGGCAGGTGCCTTTGTCCCAATCTTAGGCTCCTCCTGCATCGATTCTAGCTCCTGAAATTTCTGGGAAGAGATGGAGAAGGACAGTGGAGGATAAAGAAATAGACAACAGTCAAAATGTAGAAAGCTGAGGTCAGGTGCAGCCCTCTCTCCTGATGGGAGAAGAAGAACTGTCCAATAGCTACAGTGTATTTATTCATACAGTTAGCAAGAGGCTGGTAGCAGGTGAAACTCCCCACCTAATGGAAGAAAGGACTTGCCTAACAACATGTCTAGTTTTCCTTGGTTGCTTCATGTTTTCAGGTTGACCATGTTTTAGCCCTGCATATGTGAACGATCTCTGGCTAGGCACTCCCCATAGGATTTGTCCCACTCAGGACCCACCAGAGCTCACCAATGTCCCGAAGAGTATGACTTCAGACTACACAGAGTACTATAAGTAAACAGAGGTGGGTAAACCATAGAATGAGTCACAGTCATGTTTATTCTGAGGCAGTGCTTATATCACAATTTCTTCAATGCTAAGACCAAAAATAAGCATGGAGCCAGAGCATGACCTCACAGAAATGCCTGTCTCCATTGGAGAGGTTCTTACTCCAGCTGCCTCAGGATATTTTTTCTGAAGGATACCTTGGCCCACCAAGCTCAGTCCTGCAGTTTAAGATAAAGTCATCCTTTCTTCATTCCTTGTGAATCTAGAGAACAGAGAGAATTTGCACTGCATCTGTCCCAGGTGATGACCAAGAGAGGCATCCCTACTTCCCTCTCTTTCACCGCCCCAGAAAGCTCAGGTGACTGGAGAGTTTAGGGATGGCAGACAAATGAACACATTCAGCCAGACCTCTCCAAAGGGGCTGTGTGAGAAGCCACTCTTGAGACTTGTTGTCTCAGTTACTCTTCTCTCATTGCTGACAAAATATCCAAAATTAAGGAAGGAAAGGTTCATTTAGCTCACAGTTAGTTGAGGTTTCAGTTCTTACTTAACTGGCTCCAAAGCAGAGTAATATATGGCACAGAGCAGCGGTTCATGGTGGTGGCAAAGAGCAAAGGGAGGGGCAGTGGCTGTGGCTACTAGCTAACCTGTTTCCCCTGATTACATTATAATGCAGATTACCCACCCCAGGGCCAGAGTGTTGCACTAACACCCAATAATCTGCATTGGATCAAGAATCAATCACAAACTCCAGAAGCTGCCCCAGGATTGTAGGAGGCTTTGGGGGGACACCTACATACAGATCAGAACACTCACCTTCGCTACTCATCCATGAGCCTGACATTTCTTTTTTAAGACAGGTTCTCCCAGTGCAGCTCAGGGTGACCCCACACTCACTCCTGCCCTCCTTCCTCAGCCTCCTGAGTGCTGGGATTACAGGCATAAGAGCAGATGCTGAGATAGCTCCAGGGGCTCACGCAGTACAAGGAGTGATGAGAAATCTACTGACACACACATGTAAGTCTCATGACTCAGTGCAGCATCTTCTAGAACCAGCAGAAATGCTCACCCTCTTCTTTTACTTCATTCTATTTAATTTAGTAAAATATAATAAAATCAAATTTATCACTTTAGCCATTTCCAAGTGTAAAATTCAGTTGTATTCAGTACATTCACGCTGTTGAGCAAACATTGTTATCATCCCTCTGAAGAACTTTATCTTCTCAAACTGAAGTTGCATGACCTTTAAACAATAATGCCCCATTTCTTCCTGGCCCTGTCCCCTGGAAGCCACAATTTTTCTTTCTGTCTCTGTAATTTTCCCTATTCCTGTGTTTTAGACAGGATTTATAAGGGAAAAGATTTAATATGGGTTAGACAATTTAATGATTACTTTATCATATTCACCTACAGTCAAATGCAAAAGAGTACAGGAGACCCGTCCACACACTAGAGACCCAGAGAATCCAGCAGAGGGCCTAGATCCCATGGCAATGTCCTGCATGAGTCCAGCTGAAGACCCATAGCCCATGGCAATATCCCCCACCCGTCCAACTGAATGCCCAGAGCCCAGATAATGTCTCCAGCAAGTCTGTATCAAGGACCTGCACTGAGAAGACCCAAAGGACAATGATGGATGATAGAAGGTCATTGCCAGAGGAATAAAGGAACTGCACGAGCAGGTGAAGAGTCTGCACTGGAGCCAGGAAGCAGCACTGAAGGTGTGGTCCAGAGCTCCCTCAGAAAGAACCACAGCAAAAGAGAGGCCCAAGCTCGTCCAGTGACAAGAACAGCTAAGCCAATATCAACATGACAGTCTTCTACAGGATAATCAACAGCACACAGTCTTCCCCTCCAGTTCTCTTTTAGCTATTGGCGACAATCCTCAGATGGTCTTCCCACACCAGGCGCCATGCTGACTCAGGTCAGCTGGGTGTTACAAGTTGACCCTAGGTTAATTGACCACATCCTGATATCCCATGTAAATAGAATCACACAGAATTGGTTCTTTTGCGACTGACTTATTTCTCTTAGCATAATATCTTCAGCATTCTAACTCCTTCTGAGGGTTTCTGTGGTCAGCTGTGCACTTCTCAGACAAGCTCCTCTTTCCTACATGAAATTAACCATCAATACTGGCAAATGCTTTAAGGAAAATGCCTGACTGTTCCAATCACGTGAACATCTGGTGCTAAAATCTCAAGCCTGGGGAATATAAGCATCCTACGGTAATAATTATCAGTTAATATTTTATTAAGATCAAAATGCTATTCTCACATGTAACTGAAAGCCCTACAAAGGCCAACATGTGTGTCTCACATCAGAGGAAGTGAGCACCTATACAGTTTCCAGAATGGGGCCAAGGAGCTTCTGCAACTGTGCCAGGCTGAGGAACACCAAAACATAGGGGTTAAGAACAAGCAAAGATAGCCTGTCCAACAAGGCGAGGGCTGTACATGTTATTGCTACTGTAACAAGTTGCCACAAACCTAATGACAAAAGTTCAAATTTAGAATCATACTGTTCTATAAGTTATAAGTGCAATGTGGCTCTCAGGAAGCTGAAAGAAAGGTGTAGGGCTTCTCTCCTCCCCGGGAGATGTAGGGCTGGTTTTCTTGTCTTTTTCCATTTCCATTTTCCATTTCTCATGCATAGTCTCCCCCTCAGTCCTTGAAGCCAGCAGCATCAAATCTGTCTGGTTGTAGGACTGCATTTCCCCCACTGGACTCCTTTTCCCATTTAGACAGTCCCTATGATCACACAGTCCCCACCCAGCAATCTATGATAACCTCCTTTCACCGAGATCATGTGTAACCTAACTCCACACACCATCTTTCATCTCTCTCTGCCATGTCATCTTAGCCACTGTTAGGTTTCAGAAATTCAGACATGGACATGTTTGGGGAGGGGCCGTTATTCTGCCTACCAGTGGCAGGGAGCATAAAAACATGAAACAAGCCGGACCCAAGCCCAGAAGATGTGGATTTTTATATGAAAATCTCTTGATTCCTAAAAGTAGCCACTAAATCAAATTTGTAATAAAGCTAAAACTGTCCATGCAAGAAAACTCGCATAAGGCCACGTTTGTAGGATATAGTCTCTATTCCCTGAGGCAGTAACCCTCCTTAATCTCCACGGGTCTGTGCCACCTACTCTGGGTGAAAATGGTGTGCATGTCTTCAACAGGCATAAACAATAAAGTTTTCTGTCTCCATTGCCTCTGCAAACAACCCCAGAGGATGATACAGGAGTGGGTTTGGAATAAGGATTCAAGTGAGACAGAGGAGACACAGATTGTCTTCTATCAGATGAAAAAAATCACCAAGTAGGGGAGAAATCGTCACTTCAGAGCAATGGAGAACACATAATTGATTGGGAAACATAGACAGAGAACTCCAACCATGCCAGAAAAATAGGTATAATTTTTCAGAAAGAAGTTATATTCCCTCATAGATTTTGCATGCAGTTGGAATTGGAGAACTGAGTCAGAGTTGCTGTGCCCTGAGCAATGCCCAGGGGCCTCCCTTGCTGCAGTCCCTGCTGTTGTGATCCAGAATGCCCTTCACAGACGATGCTGAGGGCTGCGCTCCCTACCTCCCTCAGTCAGCCCACTCTTCCGTCTTGCTTTCCTCCTCATTCACAACACATGTCTCAAACCTCTGGCCACTCTGGCTTTGCAAACAGCTCTCACTTTGCCTTCCTCCCCACTCACTGAGAAAATGGGTTTTCCTTTGACACTGGGCAGCTCCCTGGAATATCTGAAACCTGTCTGCAGAAGAGCAACGGAGTATGAGTCCACCTGATCTCATAGAACTTGATTAAGGAAAGCGTCTCTATCTCGCTTAGCTTTGAGTTCCAAGCGCATAGTTAGAAAAGCACTATAGTAACAGGTATATAATATGCCCAGATTTATGTAACAAATGTACACAAATATTACTTGGATCTACCAAACAAATTTCTTATCTAAAAGGCGCCAAAGAATAGCATCTTAATCAGGACAGACTGAAGATAGATCAGCCACACTTCTGAGGAAGATGCTCACTTCCTAGAACTTGGCCCTCACCAGCCAGTTCCTGTTGCTAAGCGATCTGTTGCTAAGGAAGTCTGACCTTTTGGCAGCTTACGTGCTCCCTCCCCACCCTGGAGCAGCTCCGGGTGTCTCTGGGAGGCCATTGAAACAGAAGCAGGTGTGCCTCATCAATCCTAAAGTTACGTGGTGCACAGCGAGATTGAAAACAGTGCAGTGCTGTGTGGTCAGACATGAGCATGGTCATTAATCACCCTCAGCCTTTCCGGGCCAGTGCTACCTGGTCCAGTTGTGACACTTGCTGAATGCAAAACAAAGGTCGGCTACCCAGGATCTCTGAAAGTTGGGCTCAGGGCTTAAAGCCTAAGTCTAGAGTTGATTCTGAAGACAAAAGGCCTGAAGGAAAGGGGGAAAGAGGAAATGAACAAAGGAAAAAAAGGGGAGGAAAGGCAGGAAGAGAGTGTTGTGGCTTACATCTAGGTGTCCCCCAAAGCCTTGTGCAGCCTCAGGTGGGCTTTGGCAGAGGTGGCTGGATCCAGAGCGTGTGATGCTGGGATCACTTCATGGTGCAGCGCTAGGACCAAGGGCACTAGGACCAACGGTGTGAGGACTGCCCACCCTAAGGAAGGGTACCCTGGCTGCAGTTTAAGGGACAGGAAGAAGCTTGTCTGGATCTCTTGCTTGAGCGTGCCATCTTCTGCCTACCATGAGCTGTTTCTCCTCTGCTGTGCCTCTGCCATCCAGCATGCCTGGCAGCCGGCCAATGACGGACTAAAACTCCACAAACCGGAAATAAACCTTCCTCCCTTAACTTTGGGTGTCAGGTACTTTGTCCCAGCAACAAGAAAAGTAACTAAAACAGGGAGGGAAGGAAAGAGGCATAAAAAAGAGGGGGAGGAGAAAGGAAAAAATAGAAGGGAAGCTGAGGACAGATGATGAGAGGGGAAGTAATGGGAGAAAGAAACCAGGTGTCCGGAGTACCTACTGCAGACACATGGTGAAGGCTTGGGCCATGCACCCATCCACAGGTTTCCTCCTTCCAGAATGGAGGAGGATCACCACTCCTTACCATCCCTGCTGTTAGACAGGGTCACGAGAAAACTTGGATTTGAGCCCTGCATGTTCTCATCCCTGCTGGAATGATCACATGGCATCCAAGGCCCCATGGTAAGAAAATTCCAGGACGTTGATATCCTGGAGAGCTCTCCTGAAGTCAATTCCATGATTTGTATGAGCAAAGAATACACTCTTGGGGATCGAGCCCCTGAGGTTGGAGGGAGGGGCCCTTAACGAAACATCACTTACCTTAGCTTAACTAATCCAGGAAAGCAAAGACAAAGCTTGCCAGCATCAAAATTTTTATAAAACAAAGTTGCACACTGCCTGAGACCTAATCAGAGCTCAATAAACACTTGTTAAGTACTGTAGGAATGCTTTTCTCAACTTCTAATTAATCATACACCTCATTTCTCATGCAAAGTGGGCCTTCTGCTGCTCTCCAGTCTCAGTTTCCATCTTCCTTTGCCTCCGAGGGCAGTGAGGATGCAGTGAGATGCACCCGTAAGGCACGTTCAGCAGTCCTGGTACATGTTGAGAACCCATTCGATGCTCACGTTGGTGGTGTTTCATTACTCCTCTGAACTCCACTCATATTGATGCTTTTAATTTGACCTCTTTCATGATAACTTTTTTAAACACTATTGGTACAAATATCTCTTCTCATTGAACTAAGAGAAAGTAATTATATGCATAGTTCAATATTCCATAATAGTAGTGGATTATTAGGAGAACTACCATTGTCGGAAGCTGTTGACTTGAGCATTTTACAGCTCAGCATACTTATCTGGCTTTACTTTTTATGCCTCATAGTTAAAATTCTCTGCTGCATGGTTAAGGACAAGTTAAGGCAAGACAAAACAAGTAACTTTTACATCTGATCAACTACTATGAAGACGACAATATGCATTGTATTAATTAGTGTGGCTGGCCTACTAACATGTTTTGAAACTGTCTCATTGTTATTTCTTATTAAAAGCAACAAAATTATTTTAAAAAGTCTAACCACAAGTATAAAAAGTAAAGCCATGTTAATATGCTGAGCTGTAAGAGGCTCAAGTTAACAGCTTCCAACATTGCCCGTTCTGGGGACAACCCACTGCTATTAAGGACTATTGGACTATATACATACAGCTACTTTTTCTTAGTTCAGTGAGAAGATATGTATTAATAGTGTTTAGACAAGATATGATGGCTGCATCTTGTACCCTAAACAACTACTATGAAGACAATAATCTGCAATGTATTAATTATTATAGATGTCCTATTTTAAAAAAAAATTTGACCTCTTTCTCTTTTTTTCACTCCAAGTCACATCTTTGCTTCTCTCTAAACACAAATTCTGCTGCCTTCAACAGCCAGCTCAGATCTCGCTTTGTCCAAAATTTGTCTATTTTTCCCAGTTTCAAGGCCCCAACCTCAATAAATAGTGCACCAAGAGTCAATAGCACCCAACTCAATGATTTTGTGCATTTCTTGTTCATTTGTTCTTATTTTTTTATGTGTAAAGCGGGCACCAGTTATTCTGTCAACATTCACCTGTCATGTGAGAAATGCACCACTACTCTCTAATGTAACGGGGCTCATTCCCCAATTCCATCCTTTGGATCAGTGAATCATAGAAACCTGATCTCCATGACACACTGCTGCTAAAGCAGTGTAGGTTTTATCCTTAGCTGACCTCATTGTTCAACACTTATTGAGTGTGGTGATTAGTGTATGACCTGGTCATATGACCCCTGCCTAGCCAATCAGAATTCTTACCCAAGTTTTCTCAATTAGAATTGGGACAAGAGTCCCTTCTTCTTAGGCTACAGTGTTAAGATTTGAGTCTGAAAGTGATGAGTCATTGTTCCCTCTGCTTCTGAGAAGTTCAAATGACATATGAACACTGAAGTTGACATTCTCAAAAAAGTCAAGCCCAATGAACATAAGTCACTAGCTTTAGCTTTCCCAAGAAACACCTCCCCTTCATCTCCATTTGCCCAAGGGAATAAAGTTCTCCTTCACCTAAACTATCTCCAGGGGAATTTCAACAACTATAATAAAAAATCTGGAATTTCATTAACTATAATAAAAATTCAAATGATTAAGAGTATAATTTCAAATAAAATTTGGAATTTCAAAAATTTCAAAGAGTATAATTTCAGACAAAAGAGCAACATGAAGAATGTGAAACACACATCACACTTATCAGCCAGAGCCACAACTCTTAGCCATATTGTCACTAGGGGCTGGTTTTGTGGAACACAACATATTGATTGAGGATGACTCAAAGGCTTGAGCTGTGGAGACCCCTCACATCTGCAATTCACATAGGCTTCATGCTTCTAGGAGACTCTAAGTGCACTGATGATCCAGGAGGAAGCAGAGCTGGGGAGTGGGGAGGAAGCAAGTGATGCAGCAATTATAAATACAGGTAAAGCTTCTGGTGCTTGCCCACCCCTCAGCTACCACTGGGCAGCAAGAGCCCTAACAAACCACGTACAGGTGTCTGTATATCTGTCCACCCCCAGAGGTTAGAGACCCCCAACCTAGGAGACCTTGTGAAGTATTCATACTTCCACCTGGAAACTTGATCTTGTCATCAAAACCTAGTAGACGATACTGCAGCCCCTACACACACTCATACACACACACACACACACACACACACACACACACACAGCCTGTAGCTCTCCTTCAAGTCTAATTTGTCAGGTTCCTGGATCACACCTCCCAGCCACATCACACATACACACCCAACACTCCAAAGTGTGCACATTAAAACAACTCTTGCAAAAGAACATTCATCTCATCTGCTTTAAAAAAATTTTTTGCAACAAAATATTCATCTCATCTGCTGGCCACAAGGATAGAATTTGGCACCTGGCAAGCTTGAGGAAAATAGAAAAAAACAGTGTCGACAATATACTTATGTAACATCCAGACCTGCCCAGGCCCTAGCAGTCAATATAGGGATGGCTACTGGCAGCTGCACTTCAGAATTAAGCATCAGGCAAGAGTGACCGAAAAGCTAGAGCTCTGGATTTTGGAAAAAGCTTGAGGTTGTGAATTAGAAGAATCCACAAACAGGCCTGAGAAGCCCACCAAGAGGATTCCAGCTGTACAGCTACACATCCACCACTCGTCCAGCCACCCTCTGTAAGCAGGGACAGGGGGCATCTTGCTGGATGAGACAGAGGTACTTCCACCACTATATTGTTATAGATTCCTGGACATTGCTTCATTAAATATGTTAATTTCTGCAGAGGAGTGACAGTGGAGGCCCCCACCTTGGGTATCTTCCCATCTTCCAGTCGCTATGAATAATTATTCTAAATACAATTGACATCTGCCTGACAGCTTGACCTGTATGACTGTCCCATTGGGCAGCTTGTACCACTGGTGGTAAAAATGAATCTAATGACTTTTACTTGTCTTCTTACAACAAAATTAATAAAAACTCTATAAAAAAACAGTCTTGGTTACTTTTCTCTCATTGTTGGGATAAAATAACCAAGACCCCAAATTAAGAAAGGAAAGGTTTATTTAGCTCAGTTAAAGGAGATTTCAGTCCATACTCAGTCAGCTCCAAGGTAGAGTAGCACATGGCTGAGGGCAGCCATTCCTGGCTGCAGAAAACAGCAAAGAGCAAAGGGAGAAGCCCCAGCTGTGGCTTCTACCAAGTCCTTCTCCCTTCCTTCCAAGGTGACTGTGAAGACTGGAACCCTTCCAAGGAAGTGACACTCTCCTTCCTTCCTCAGTTTCCTTTTATATCTTTTTTGTGCTGAGTTACTCTAGGGTCCTCCATGCCTGAGGGAGTGGCTTCCACACTCTAGGGCATGGAATTGTTGAGCTGATTTAGTTAAGTTTTTTACTTCTCAATTTGACACAATGTATCAAACACTACAGGGACCAAGTCTCGTCAGTTGCTTGAAATTATATACCTACTACACAATATATAGTAACACTAGTCATGCTATTTTTTGTTTTAAAGAGAAAATATGCTAAAAACCAGGGTACAAATTTTCAAAACAAGATAAGAGAACAACAATGGTTAGTACATTGTTTGTTATATTTAAGATAATAGTTCAGATT
>PVKN010012612.1:0-20615 GCA_004027915.1 Capromys pilorides
CCTCAGCCCTTTTATACTTTCATATCAAGGCAGGGTCTTGTAAGTCACTAAATTGCCAAACTGGGTTTCAACTTGGGATCCTCCAACCTCAGTGTTAATCCAAACTTGGCACTTGAGCCTCTTAGTTTCCTAGGAGAGCACAAATCTGGCCAAGCCCAGCCCTCAAAGAGAGACCCCACCATACCTCGCCTAAGGCTCAAGTATCACAGTCAAGGTTCATTCATTCCAGGGATGATTCCATCTACCTAGGAGACGCCCCGCCAGGATCCAGCTGCCTTTGCTGAGAAATTGCCCCAGCCCTGAGACAACCATCCCACACAATCCTGCATGGCCTTCTGGGTTTGCATGTCTTCTATGTATTCAGTTATTGACTTACACCCCAATGCCCCAGTTATCCACAGCATCTGGCTGGCCCAGGGTTGAGCCACTTTCTCCTGGTCTTGGCTGCAGTGACCAGAGAGGGAGAGGGTGTGCTGTAGCTCTGGGCATGTCTACAGCAGGGCTTGGAGGCCAGCCTTCACTTAAAGTCCTCCTCCTCCTCCGCTTCCTCTTCCTTCTTCTCCTCCCCTCCCACCAGCATTCCATGTGCCTGCAATTAAACCCAGATGCCAGGAAATCTTTTCATTGTATGGCTGAAGTGAAAACACATGGACAGGGTGAAAATTCTTCTCTGCTATAGCTTCATTACTGTCATCCCTGGAAACTCACAATGTGCAGAAGACCTCAGAGCTCTGTGTGCAGGCTATAGGTATCACACATGTGCTGTGGCTGCTGGCGTTGGTCCATGGGGTTCAAACCTGCTGTGGGTTGCATGGGGTATGAGTGGGGAAGACAGAAAGCCCTCTGCTCCGCCTATCTCTGCACCCTATTCTTGCTTCATTGCCAAGAAATTTCAACTCCTAGATCCTAATCTTGGTCCTGACACTCTCTGGCTGTGTGACTTTAGGCAAATCATACTTCTCTGAGCATCCCTTTCTAATCCCATAAGAAGATAGGAAAACAGTCCTTGGAGTGGTTGCAGCACAGTGAAGTCTACTTTGGGGAGTGAAACAATAATCTGAGATCATAACAAAGCAGACCCAGCATCCTTAATCTACAATTCCAAAATTCCCAAATCCCTGAGAACCAAAGCTTTCTATTTGGCTGGAAAGCCTGCACTACACTGACTTACAATTATTTATTGCACTGATTTGTCCACCTTGACATGCATATTCCATGTGGGGCCATGCATATATTGCTGCCCAGGCCTTGCTGGGAGTTGATGTGGTCCCATATACATCTCAACCCAACAGTTCTCACTTCTGGAACACACGCTGCCACAAGGGTTTCAGATTAGGAGCTGAGCATCCTGTTTTTGAAAAGGAAGGGGAGATTCGTGTGCTGTACTGGAAGACTTCAGAAAGGTAGGCTGCCTAGTGTTGCAGTTGAGGCCATTATTAAAAGCTTTCCTGGCCTGTCTGTGAGTTAGCTGTGGTCCATAAATGCTCAGACAGCAACATCCATTGAGCTTGCTTGTGCCATAGTTGGGATCTCTCCATACACTGTCCGCTGCGGCCTGGCCACAGCCCGAGGTAGGGCAGGTCTATCTGACTGGCTCCATCGTCAGTGTGCACTAAGCCTTATGAACTGGGGGCTCAAGTGAGGGCTCCCTGAGGGTGAGGGCCCCTCTCCCCCGTGTACGTGCCCCTCTCTTTCCTGTTGGAGATTCTACCAACCCTAATTTTCTCTGAGATCTGCTTCCTTTTCTCTTCATTGAATTACATGCTCCCAGATTACTTCTGCCACCAAAATGGGCCTTCTCAGGCCCCTGAGACTTGTTTGGACCAGCCCAGTGAAGCCTCAGATGGCCATGCCAATGGAGGGAGCTGATACAGGCCCCTGCGGGGATGTTAAGCCCTGGGGAGCAACCCACATGGCATTCCTGGGCACACCACAGGGGTCTCCCAGTCACTCAGGCTGCCACTGGACTGTCTCCTCTGCCACCACATGGCCTACAGTGGAAGGCTTGTCGCTGCCAGAGCTACCTGAGCCTGGGTTTGACTTTGTTTTGCTGTTGAGCAAGTGAATCATGAACAGACTTTCATTAGAAAAAAAATGCATAAGCACACAGAGTGAATAGTGGATTCTCCTTTCCTCCAGCCTCTGAAACCTAGCCTCTCCCTGGGGTGACTACTGTTTACAACGGGGCATGTATCATTACAGCCACTTTCCTGGCGTTTATTTACGCACATGTATCATGTGGATTTGTTGTGGGCGTTTTATATACACACCTCACAGAGTGTGTGCAGCTCGCCGCTCTCTGCTGACCATATGTCTTGGAGCCCTTCCCACGGGTCTGTGGAAGTGTGCTTCATTCATTTCCACCACTGCCTCTAGACCTTGTGGTTGCACAAGGACTTCCAGGGCTGCTCCTCTCCTGGGGAGCTCCTCAGCCGCCACTCCCCCAAAAGTCTGTGGTGTGTGCTGTCCCACTCTCAGATTGTGGCTGTGAATGGCTGTGCAGACGTGTGTGCATGGAGGAGCGTCCTGTGTGTGTGCCCTGTGTCCATGGGAATTTAGCAAGGGGAATAGCTGAGTCACTGAATGACTTAAAAACAATTTTGCTAGTTTTTGCCAAATTTCCCCCCTGAAAAGCTGAATTCATTTAGGTCTCATTAAACAGCATCGAGGGCGGCCATTCTATTAGCTGGCAGGGCCAGGGTTTCCTGGCAAATGTTTTTCAGATGACAGGAACCCCCCTGGGGGGTGGGGTGGCCAGGCTGCCAGAGTGCACATGGCCTTTGCAGCCCCCTGGGCACACGAGAGCTGTCTGTGGGTCATAGTTGGCGACCAGGTCAGTGCAGCGATTGAATAGACAGTGAGGGCGGTCCAATCTGTAGAGTGCCTAGATATCACCATGGTGGGTAGGGATGGGATCAGGTGACTGGTTAAGTGCCACAGCGGTTAAAGGCAGGGCAGTGGAAGTCAAAAGCATTCACAGTCAAATCCTGGCCCCACCACCTGTGAGCTGCAGGACCTCCAGCAAATGTACCTCCTCTGAATCTTTTAATCTGAAAAATAGGAGTGACAACGACCCTGAGAGGCACCAAGGCATCCTAAGGACCTTGTGGGCAGCCCTTCCTAGAGCCCCTGAGGATAGCAAGTGGGAATATGTGAAGTGGGCACATGCTTGGGCTTGTGACGATTACCGTGAGATGATGGTGGTGTTCATATCTTGTCTTGAGCTCTCTCTCTTCCTGTGAGCAGCCTGAGGTGACCTGTGAAAATGGTTTATTACTCTCTTGACCCAGAAAACCCCACAAAATCATGCAAATCAAGAAGCTCAAATCTTTGTGTTCACTTTAAGAACATGCATGCAACTGCCCAGGCCTGCAAGGGTATGCATATCCAGAAGGCCACCAGTATCTGAAGGATGTCACATTAAAGAAGCAATGTGTGATTCCAGCATTACAGTGGTGGAGTTGGTAGGTGTGCTCAGGCCAAATGGTGGGGCTGGACTCAGGGTGGCCCAAAAACAGTGCTAAATTTTTGCTGCACATGCTTGAAAACGCAGAGAATAATGCTGAACTTAAATGTTTAGATGTAGATTCTCTGGTTATTGAACATATCCAGGTGAACAAAGCACCCAAGATGCGCCGCCATACTTACAGAGCTCATGGCTGGATTAACCCATCCATGAGCTCCCCCTGCCATATTGAGATGATCCTTGCTGAAAAGGAACCAGAGGAGGAGGTTGCACAGGAGAAAAAGATATCCCAGAAGAAACTGAAGAAACAAAATCTTATGGCACAGGAATAAATTAAGCATAAAATAAATGTAAATAAAATTTTTTAGAAAGTCCTGTCTCCAAAAACGCAGCCCCCTTCCCTCTGGGCAATCCTTTCCTTCCTAGCCACTCCACCTGCTCAGCCCCGTGGGCTGAGCTGTCTCATTACGCCTGTGGTATGCAGAGGTCACAGCCCATAACAGGCGATAGTACCCAAGTCCTGACTTCCCTGCTGGAAGAGTAGACAGGACACAACCAGATAAATACCAGTAAACAGACGTGGGAAGTCTTATAGACATGAGCCTGTACCAACACCACTTCTCACCAGTATAAACTCAGCCCAGCCAAGTGCCCAGGCAGGAGCAGAGGGAGTGGCAGATGCAGAGCAGGGTCGTAGAAGGTGGGGGAGGAGGAGGCAGGATCATGTGAGACACATGGCAGAGCCTGACTGGAAGAGCAGCAAGCGGAGAGTGGGCAGCAGAGTGCTTGGGAGGCGGTTGTGTTGCTGGCTGCCATCGCAGGGCACAGGGGAAGATGTCCTGGACAGAGTCCACAGTTCAAGTCCCTGTTCAGGGACTTGCCAGCGTTTGGCCTTTCTGAGCCTTCATTGGAGCATCAGTAAAAAGGGACACAAGGGAGTGTTAGGCCAGACCTCAGTGTCCAGAACCCCTTCCAGCCCAAAGCTTCTAATAATTCCTGTCCCATCATGAGGTCTGCAATAGCTTTTTCATCTTGCATCTGAGTCACTGTGGCCATCGCTTTCATCTTCCCAAAGCGCCAGCACCGAGCTGTTTGTAAACGACATTTCCACTTGTATTTTCATCCCACTCTGCATGACATCCCTGTACACAGGGACAAGATGAAATATCTGTCCCACGTATAGTTGGGGGACCTGGGCTCCTGGAAGAAAAGGGACTTCCTGGAGGCTGGAACCTGTAGCACCACGCTCTTCTCCCGGGCCATGTCACCGGCTCCCAAGCTCTGGTCCATGTTGCAGGTGCCAATCAGTTGGAACCATTCTGGTTCCACACACTGCCCACAGGCACTGCCACACCCTGGTCCCAAGTCCAGGCCAGGGTTTGCCCACACGGTCTATCTCATCTCTGGACAGGTGTGGTTGTGGTACCCACTATATGAAGAAGCAGCTGAGGCTCAGAGAAGCTGAGTTACTCCCCAGTGTCACCCAGCCAGGGAGCAGCACATGCCCCATCCTCTTTTGCACCTGCCTGGAGAGGGAGCTCATACCTCACTGGCACCTGAGAGCCACTTACTCTGCCTCATGCCCCCAACCCCAAGGTCCTCCTCCCTCGCCAGCCCTGCCAGGAAGCCTTCTCAGCTGCCCCATCAGCTCCCAGGCCTGCAGCCTTTCCTCTTCCCCTCATGTCACTCAGAGGACCTTCCCATCTGGATCTTCATGGTCATATTTGTCACCCTCCCCACAAGAGGAGGACTGACTCTCCTCTGGAGCTGGAACATTTCTTTCTTGTGTAGGAATACTTTTTTTCTAAATAAATAAATTTTAATGACGAAGGAAAAAACATGTGCTTATTATAAAAATGAATGTCGTGGCAAGACTCGGGCTTCTGTCCCTCACCCTGATGGAGACTCGGAGCAGGGCTTGGGCACACCTCACTCATCTGGTGCTTTCCTTGGGATGCAGTCCCAGTGGTTGAGCAGGGAAAGGAGGGAGGCATGGAAGAATCCAATCGAGGGGTTCTAGGCAGTGGGACTCCACCTAGCAGGGGACTCTGCAAGCCAGCACTGACTCGTGTGGGGTGTTAACACTTCTGACACCAAACTTGCAGAAAGATTTCCACCCCCGCTTCTTCCCCAGCTTTCTAGACTGTCCTATAGCTCAATCTTGGCACCTAAGGTCAGCGCCCAGCCCACAGGTGAGGGGCTCAGCTCTACTAGATACCTCCCACTTTGAGCACCAATACCAATACCCAATGGTGGGTCCCCAGTGTCCCAAACTTCTGTCCCACAGGGCCATCAACCAGATGTTCCCATTACCTCAGCTTGGGTCATTTCCCTTGGCAGCTCCCAGAACCACCATGGCTCACAGAAAGTGTTCAGAGAGATGCTGAGGTTTACCAGTTGGCTCTAAAGGCCAACGAGGAGCAGCAAGTGTCATGGGGCAGCACCTGCCTGCCAAGTGCAAGGTCCTGAGCTCAATCCCCTATAAAATCATGAGGTGGCTCTGCCAAGGCACCCTGAGGACTTTCCATATTCCCACAGAGGGCACATGGACAGAGGCTTGGGTCAGAGCTGTGGGATGATAACTGGTGGTCGACGTGTAACATCCCGCTGAACTGAACCAGCATAGTGCCGGGTGCGGGATGCCAGCCTGAGGATTAAGGCTGCTGCTGCCGGCGGTGGCGGCATGTGAGGCAGAACCGGGGAGGATGAAGTGACGCTGGAGGCTGTAGGGAAGCCGTTAGGGAGCTGCTGGCTCTTTTAGAGAAGCTGTTCTTATCCTTGCAGGGGTGCAGGACCTTGCTGTCACTGAGAATGGCTGCGGATCATTTTGGGGACCTCTGGTCCTTGCTTCGAGCATTGTTTTCTAGATCCAGAGGACAAGACGGTGCACAGCTCAGTCTCCTGGAGAAGCCTGAGGAGCTCAGGACCTCCCTGCCACTGAGGATGGCTATGGCACCTCTCAGGGGAACCCAGGTTCTTACTTTGAACGTCGCTTCCTGGCTCCAGGGCAGATCCTTCATCTCGCTGGCATAGACTTTCTGGCTTCCACCACTGAACTTTAGGCTGTCCCAGCACAGATCTGTGAAATGAGCCTGCATGAGACATTATCGTGGGCTCTAGGCCCCCAGTGAGGCCTCTGGGAGGCACTGTTAGGAGTTCTAGGTCTTCAGCTGGACTCACGCAGGACGCTGTTGTGGGCTCCAGGCCCCCAGCTGTATTCTTTTGTTTTTAGGGCGTGGACAGGCTTGCTGCACTCTTTTTGTCAATGATCCTTTCAGTGGGTATTATAAGGTGAACTTATAAAGTGTGCGTCCTGTGTAGTACACTTGCCCTCACAAATCCTCAAATTATAACAACAGTTAATCTTGCCCTCAGGGAATCACCTCTAGACTTTTGGAAACCCTAGAAATTTAGAGATGCAGAGGAGCCTCTAGAGGCCACCTCCTGCCCCCACCCTGGGGGTGGCTGGAAGCTCGCCAGGAGGCCCTTTGTTTTGGCCATGGGCTGCTGCAGATTATGAGGCTACCGGGCTGCAGCCTAGACCTGGTCTCTCACAAGCTGCCCTGGATTTGCGGGCCCCTTTCCCATTGATGCCACTCTTTGGGGTGTGTGGGACTAGGCACCTTTTGCTCCTCTATCTCTCAGTTTAGTGGCTCATCCTCTCTCTACAGAGTGGATCAGCCAGGTCTCAGCCCTGCCCAGTGTGTGTCTGCCACCAAGATGGAATGGGTGACACTGAGACCAGAGAGGGTGGCCTGAGCAACAGGAAGCTGAGAGGTAGGGGATTGGCGAAAATCATACCAGCAGGAGTTCCTGTCTAGAACCTGGGTCTTGATATGGCTGAGCCTTTCCTCATTCAGTCTTCATAATAATCTTATGAAATATGTATTTGCTTCAAAGGTTAAGTAACAGAGAGGTTGAGTGATTCACCCCAGGTTACACAGCGCATAAAAGGCAGCTTAGGGGACTTGAGCACTCACGTGCTACTAGACAGAGCAAGTGGGAAGGGACCTGAGGTCCCAGTGGAGTGGGGAGAAGGCTTTTTGGGGTCCCTCTGGGCCACACTCAGTCCTTTCTGCCAACTTGCAAAGAGAGAGGCTGGGTGGCATTTCTTGCCCCACAGCCTTGCTTCTTGCTTACCCAGCTGCCCAGAGACCCAGGCAGAGGAACGAGAGCAGCCCCTTGCCCCAAATGCTGGTGGCCCTGTGGCAGTGGTCCTTGGTGGCCCCAGGGACCAGCTCACCACAGGCAGAACTCAGGGCCTGGTGGATCCATTCTGGTGCATGGCAGCCAGACTCCCCGGCCCCAGGAAGGTTCCAGCGCAGCTTGGAGTCATTAGCTCTCTGTGTCAGTGCCTGTGGTGACAGCTGAGCCTTAGGCCAGGCTGCTCTGCTGCCCACCCTTCTCTCACTTCCCCACCCAGCGGGCACCCCCTGGTCTGGGGAGCAGGGAGGTGGGACGGCTCATTCCCGCAGCGTTCCCTCCTCCTGAGGAAGTCCAGCTTGGTTCCACTCTGCTCCTTGAGGGTGCTTCTCCACTGCTCCAGCTGAGGTGAGCCACTCTAGCCCCTGGAAGGCAATAAAAGGAAAGTGGGGTCTGTGTCATGTCCACTGTGCAACTTTGGGAAGGTCACATAACCTCTCTGGGCATCTGTTTATTTTGCTTGTCAGCAGGAGCTCCTGGAGCCTGCCCTCCCTCCCCCTCTGCAAGATGAGCCAAGCACATCTGAGAAACACTGACATGGGAAAGCAGATGCTCCGGGGCTGGACCCCATGTGATCTGGAGGGGTCGGGTTGTGGTCAGCCTGGAGCATACTGGAGCCCAGAGCCGAGAGTACAGAGAGGCTGCCTCATGGTAACAATGGGGAAACTGAGGCCTGGGCTTCTTTCTCCTGAACTGCCTTGTCCTCTGATGATGTCACAGGGAACACTGCTGTAAGGGGCACTGATATGCCAGACATCATCCTGTGTGCTCCCCACATGACCTCAGAGGTGAGTTTCAGTTCCAGCGGGCCTGGTATAGATGGACCTATTGGGCCAGACCCCTAAAGGGTTTTTGGTGTACAAGGCAGCCTTTTCCAGGTCCCACAGAGGAAGTCCATGCCTTGCAGACATAAAAGGAAGTGATAATGCTTTAAGACTTTGTTCTCCAGTTAGATGAGAGACAAGATAGGGATACCCTCTCTCAAAACCCCATGGGACAGTCCGCCTCTTGGGGTCAATGTGGCTGGGATGGGGACACAGGGGGTACTTTTCCCGTATGCCTTCTCAGCTGGTGCCTAGGAAAGGGCAGCGGGTCTTACGCTGGTGCCAGACATGGTCCTCCTAAGGGATGGGGAATTTACACCAAGGTAGAAAGGGGAGTGGGACCAACTCAGGTCCAAGTCCCCACCCTACCACTCGCTAGCTTCGCAAGCCTTGAGATGACATATCTGAGCCCCATTTCCCAGCTATAAATCAACTCTTGTTACAATCCCTTTGCAAGGATTTGAAATAATTTAGGGGATACACTGAACCTGAAGCCAGAAGTTAAGGTAGGGCCATAGAGCAAGAGCGCAGGACATGTGTGCTTGTGTGTTTGTGAGCATGCATGAGTGTGCATGTGCACGTGTGCACGCGTGCATGCATGTGTGTGTGTGTGTGTGTGTGTGTGTGTGTGTGTGTCCAGGGCAGCCAAAAAGGAAGTGAGCAGTCAGAGCCTCCTGGCAGGAGGGACCGGCAGAAGGGAGCATGGCTTCTTTAATCTTCCCAGTGGTCTCGTGGTCAGAGCTGGCCACTGCTCAGACACCTCTTGCCTGGGGAATCCTAGGGGTCCAGACCAGCTTAACTCAACCAGACAGCCTCCGGCAGAGACATCACTTTCTTCTGCAAACAATATAGCCTGCCAAGGCTGGCCGGGGAGCCAGCAGCAGTGGGCAGCTTCACATCCTCCAGGTCTGTGTGTACCCCCAATCTGCCTGTCTGCTTCTTCAGCCTCCACCTGGCTCTCAAGAGCAACACAGTGATCTGTGGCCCTGGACCATCTGTCCTTGAGCTGAAGGACTCCCGAGGAAAGTGTGTCACTTTCCTGTTCTGCAGGCAAAGGCCCTGGGTCCTTCCCAGGGTGCTGAGAAACTTCCTGCCCACCCATCTCAGGCTCTCAAGGCAGGTGTGGGCAAGTGCACATGAGCATGTGTGGGACGACTGTGCACGTGTGAGCACACGGATGTGTGTGTGTAGGGGTGATGTGCCTGAGTGTATGTGTGCGCGTGCTCGCAGAGCAGGCAGCTGGATGCCAGAGCTTGCGAGGGTTGTCAGTGGCTGTGGTCAGCTAAGGCCCATGGCTGCACTGTCCTTCGTCTCTGCTTCCTCCGTGTGAGCCCAGAGCCCAGCCCTGGTGTGGATGCCATAGTGACTGCAGTAGGGAAGGGCTCGTGTTCTACCCATGGAGCTGTGGTGCTGCAGAGAAGCTGCAGTGCACAGGTAAACCAGCAGGACAGGTGACGAGAAGGGAATGAGAGAGGCTGGGTGTGTGCCCTGTCTTCCCTCTCTTCTCCTCTCTGGCTTCTAGGGGGTGGCAGGCTGTGAAAAGTGAACTGGAACAAGGAGTAAACGGAAACACCAGGAGCCAGGTGGGCTCAGGAAGATGCTGGGGTGCTCCTGCTGGCCTTGTCAGCATCTGAGGCACCGAGGCCTAGGTTCAGGCAGCCTGGCTGTCCCACACCCTGGCCAAGGCTTCTGATAACCCACCCTTACACTTCAAAGTCTGGTAAATTGGCTGCCTGGGGGAAAAAAAAAAGATGGAAAATCTCACTGCAACTTTTTGGCTGAAGCACAAATTTCCCTCCTTCTTCCTTCCTGCCTTTCCTCCTTTCTTTCAACTTTTCTTTCCTCTTTCTATTTTTTGAAAGACCCATGGAACATTAACAAAAAGGACTCCTAGAGGAAGCCATGTCACTATGCTCCAGAACTCCAGGAAGCCCGTGCACTCCTCAATGCTGGGGACTGAGCAGAGGGGCTGAGGGTCATGAGCTGATGGACAGGGCGACCTGGACACTATTTGGGAGCCCTCCCTGCCTCCCAGTGTGGAGCTCACAGCGGGCACCACAGGATCCCAGCTGGGGAGGATGGCCCTGCTCTGCTGCCCACTGCACCCACAGTTGCTTCTCCACCTCCAGCATACAATTCCCAAGCTGTCTACTGTGTAGCAGGCTCTATGTGGCCCCTGCATCTTCAAGGAATAAGGTGCCAGGCCGCCCTGGTCAGTAGTAGCTGGAGGTTATTGGCACATTGTCCCCACAGTGGCACCACCTGCCATGTCCTGGCATCTGCACCGAGTCCTCCCCATCAAGGCCAGCACCAGTTGTGTGATGGGTCAGACTATGCCCAGCTCTGTGACACAAGGGTTTTTCAGGCACCCAAAATCTTCCAGCCTGGATCTGGATTTCCCTGACTGTGCAAATGGACATGACGTCACCAGTTTTGGCCACAAGCTGAGTCCTTTCTCCTCAGCATTCTGGAGCCAATAATGAGATCAGGTACCCAACTGAGCAATGAAAGAGATGTCTATACCTGGTTAAGAAAAAAAAAAAAAAAAAAAAAAACTCACAGATCTACTTCCCCACCTATTGAGAGGCAGGAATTGATAGATTTAGGATAAAAGCATTATGGGGAGGGATAGCTAATGAAGGGAAGGAATAGTCATGTCTTTTCTAGGGGTGGGCTGAGATTTTTCTGGGAATTCCGGTGCCACCTCTTTCTGCTCCATTTATTTTTCCTTCTGGTCACTGCCAAGGCAGTCAGCAGCTGTCACACAAATGGCAATGTAATGCAGTGAGAGGTGGCATGGAAGTCACTCTGGCAGTCACCACAGCCACTCCCTGCTGGCCCACCTAGCTTGCAAGCATCCCGGGCTTAAAAGTAATCTAGGCTGGACAGGACAGGTATCAACTTGGTTGAGCAGGGGCGCAAGACAGGGTAGGGTAGCAGGAAAAAGAGCCCAGCAAGGGGCTGGTACTCTGGTTACAGGACCATCAGAGCAGTTAGCAGCGCAGGCTCTGGAGCCAACAGCCCAGCTCCACCCTCATAAGTCGTGTGGCCAGAATCAAGTTCCCGAGCCTTGCTGAGCGTCAGTTTCCTCACCTGTGAAATGGAAGCAATCAAAATGCCTCTCCCATAGGACGGCTGCGGGCCTGCAATGAGCTAGTGCACGCTTAGCCCAGGGTGGGGCACATACTGAGGACTGGGAAAGTACAGCCTATCACTGCCTTCCCACAGGATTCAAGGAGACCCCAGCCCCAGTGTTCACTGGGCATCATGCACAGAGATGTGGTCTAAAGCAGTTCTTCACAGATTGGAAGACTATGGCCCAGATATGGGAAGCAGCTTGAAAAGGTTGCATGGGTTACTAACAAGATACTAACTTGGGGTCAAAATCTCCATCTGCTGACTCATCCCTTGTTCTGTGTCTGTCTCTTGTCCAGATTTTCTAGTGGAGTAGACACAGAGAAGCCCAGTAAGTCTCTGTCTTGGGCTCATTCCTCCTCTAGCTCTGACACCAAGGGAAGACTGATGGGCTGTTTCCTAGCAAGTCCCGGGAGCTGGTTCCACTCAGACTCAAGGATGTCTGGAGTGTGCAGAGGGGCCTCCCAGGCCCCAGAGCTAGGAGCGACATCAGGGAGGTGCAAAGTCAAGAACCATCGGCCTCTCCTGGTGCCATCGTCCCTCCCCTCCCCCAGCCTCCCTCTGGTCTATCTCCACAACTGTCTGCCCCAGGTTCCTGAGGGCCTAAGGTAGCCAGAAGTTCCCTGTGGCAGGTGAGACAGCTCGTGGGCCTCAAGCACTTGAGAGCAAGCTCCCTTCCCAAGATGGGACTGCGGAACCTGGCTTACAGCCTGGAGTCTGGGCCGGGGCCTGTCACCGGATACATGCTGCAGAGGGAGATGTGGGTATAGACAAAACATCCCTTCCTGTATCTGGAGTCTTGTCTCTGGCTGAACTGCCTTCCAGCCTTGCCTTCCCACAGCTTCTCCCTTGCCGCCACCTCACATGCATCAGAATTCCAGCATGATGACATGCAACTCACACATGAGGCTAGGTAGGATGCAGAGGAAGACACGGTTATCACAGGGCTGGCCCCTGGGGGGGGGGGGTGAGCGGGGGGAGCCGTGCAGTGGGGTGAGGAGTGCAAGCGCCTACTGCTGATCTGAGCTCCATCACAGATTCCATGTGGCCTTGAGCAAGTTACAGCTCCATTCTGGGATGTTGTCTCAGATGGTATCTCTAGCTTTTGAGGGGCTTTGTGGTGCTGACCTACAGTTTGCTCTTCTGTACTGTTTACCATACCATAGCCAGTAATGTACGCTACATCATGTACGGCACTCGATCTTCAGGCAGGTTAGGGGTGTCATCAGCAATCATGGCAGTGCTGCTACATGACAAGTGGCACCAAACTTACTGGCTTAGCACACCAACTGTTCATTCTCAAGGAGGCTGGCTGAGGCTCAGTGGCTCTGCTTCAGGACGCTCCATACTGGCTCAGCTAGAGACACCTGTCCCAGGACTAAAGCATAACTGGGACATTTTTCTTTCATGATATTGATGTGAAAAGCAAAGAAGGATGAGGAAGTGCACAGGGCCTCCCAGGGAGGTGGTGCTTCTTTCTTCTGCTCTATGCCACTGCCAAGCAAGTCACGTAGCCAAGCGAAGGGTCGAAAGATTGGAGCTCACTCTACCATGACCAGACTATGCCAGGCATGGCTGCACAAGGGTGTAGAATCGGGATCAAGCTGCCACTCTGGCCCACAGAAATGACTCAGCCTCTTCAAACATGGTAGCTAAACTCTTCTTCCATTTGCTTTATTCCTGCTACACTTTTTAAAAAGCAAATGAGCTCAAATATACCTCCTTATCACCCCACTTGAAAGTTTGAGATTTAAGCATGAAGCATCCCATGATCAAGAAAAAAATTTCTCACTTGCTGGGAGGGTAGCTGGGTCCTGAGTAGATGTGAGAATAGCGTTTACATCCAAGGCCAGGGTGGGAAGGATTTCCCTGTAGATTAAGAGAGCACTGTATAAATAGTGCGGATGGGGGAAGATGGAGACCTGATGTGGAAAGGGTGCCCAGGACTGTCACACAAGGTGATTTAGCAAGAGACCTCGGGGCAGGACACATCCAGTGGCCCTGGGGGCTGCTCTAGCTCTAGGCACCTCCCACTGGCCCAAGAGAAAGGTGTTTCCATTGCCTGGGACAGGTCAGCCCCAGAGACCCTTGGCTTCACTTGAGCCCATTCTGAACAATCATCGGGCCATAGAGAAGCCACCAGCTGGATGCTGGACTTTGCTGGCAACTTCTGATGACGCTGTTGCAATTCCCATTCACGCCCTGAGAACCTCGCTGCCAAGTCTCACGTGTGGAGCTAGAGGCAAGTGCACAAATGGTGCCTGCTTGGCATAGGCAATTGTGCCCCGCGTAGCTTAGGCCAGAAGTCTTCTCCTCACTGTCTGACCCATTGACTCCCTCAGGTGCCTCCCAGACCTCAGCCCCAGGGCAATGGATACAGGAAGTGGAAATCACAGCTCCTGTTATACCACCTACTGAAAACACCAGCCTACGTCCAGGAAGTGCCCACAGTCCCATGGTGGAGGGGGCAGGGTCTCAGTAGAGCAACACAAGATCTTCTCACACTAGGCACAGGAGTTTCCTGTGCTACAAAAGCAACAGCACCAGTGGCAGCATCCAGAATGTCACAGAATAGAGAAGTGACAGCATGCTGAGCTAGTTAATACCAATTGCTCTTCCATTTACTCAGCACCCACTGGGTGCCAGGCTTGGTAACAGGTACATAGAGACATGTTGAAGAGACATGGTTTCCCATCTCAAGGCACGCATAATCTCAGAAGAGAGACTGCAGAGCTTTGCAGGAGAGCAAGGGTTGATTTACCTTTCAGAGAATAGGACAAGTTGGGCATGGTGGTACACATCATGTAAGCCAGATTCTTAGAGGCTGAGATGGGAGGATTGCAGGTTTAAGCCCAGCCTGACAACTTAGTGAGACCCTATCTCGAATTTTAAATTTTTCAAAAGGTCTGGGGGTATAGTCCAGTGAGAAGGCCCTGGGTTCAATCCCTAGTATCCCCCTCCTAAAAGGAAAAATTGGACAGACGTGGGGGGAAATGTTTTAAAGCAGAAGAAAGCAAGCCATGAAGGGAGGGAGGGAGGGAGGGAGGGACTTTCTTCCAGAGGAAACTTGGCCCGAAAGGGTTCCACAGTGAGAGGAATTAGTACAGGCAGTTGAAAAAAGTGATTCACTAGTGGAGTTTTGCTAGTGACAGGAATGGCACCTGGAGATGGCAACCAAGTCACCCACATCCATGTGCCCCACTTTACAGATCTGCAGCCCAGCCTGCTTGCCATGGCCTGGCTAAGTTTTCCAGAAGCTTCACAGGGGCAAAACGCCCTCTTTTCACATTTTCTCTCCCTAAGCCATGATTCCTTGCTTCTGGAAACATAATATGCCGCCCGAGAGAAGTGCTATGGAAACCTTTCCACAAATAGACAACCTCCCTGGTTGTACTAATTAAAGGAAAAGCCTGGTGGAAAATGATTGGAAGGAAACGCAGTTTTATTATTTTTAAGTTAATCCACTTGCTCGAGAGAGCGGACCACTAAGCATTCCGTAGTGACAGTCTGGAGAGGACCTGCTGCTGGGGATTTATCTGGTAATTCATTTCCTTACTGAACGCATCATGGGCTACCGGCCAGGGGCACAGGCCTAAGTCAGTGCCTGCATCTGCTCTCACGGAGCTTACGCTGAAGAAGGGGACAGACCCAGAGCCACCATTAAAAGCCAAGCGCAAGGCATACCAAGAACGACAGGTCGGAAGCACAGAGGAGGGTCACTGTACAAGATGGGATGTTGGGACTCCAGGGTACTCCTGTCCCTGGAGGAGTGTGGCAACTGCAGAAGAAGAGCTTGGGCTGGGCAGTGTCCCCAGGGAGGCAGCTCATGCAATGAGCATGGCAAGCTCACCAGCCCAGAGGGAGAAGCAGCAGGATGAATAGAAAACCAGAAACCAGTATAGCTGGGTGGAATGAGAAGGTGTGTGGCGGCAAGGGCTGAGGCGAGGGAGGCTACATGCTGGCACTTGGGCACTTTAGGAAGGCTTTTCACATTGTCCCAGGAGCTCTGGGGGCACCAAGCAGTTCTAAGAGAGAGGGAAGGAGGCAGATAAACGCATCCTTCCCCAGAAGGTTGTTGTCCATGCAGCACAGTGGAGGCACTGGAAGTTACTGACCAGTGGCAAGAGCCCAGCAGGAGTTCAGGAGCCCATGCTAGACAGTGGAAGGAGAGGCGGAGAGAAGGGAGCACATCTGAGAAATGTGTAGGGGGCCACACAGGGGACCTGGCGGGTCATGGGTGTGAGGAACAGTGGGGGAAGGAGAATCACTGCTATATCTACAAGGCATACCAGCTTGAGTTACAAGGCATACCAGAGAGTGCTCACCAGAAAAGTAGATTTAATTATGTACACATGGGTTTTCAAGATTGGCTTGCAATGGCTGCCTGCAGAGTCAGATGTGGAAGAGTATAAAAGGGCTGTCTGCATGCTGAAGGTCCAAAGGATCCAGGCAAACACCAGAGCCCTAGCAGTCACTGTAGCGTCCTGTGCATGTCTATATCAAGAGCAGAAGGGTCTGCTGAAGGGCCGGGGCTGGAAGCCAGGTGATGCCACCCAGGATCAAGGCGAAGAATGGAGAAGCGAGCCTTCCTTCCTCCTTCCTTTCCTTTCCTACTCTATCCAGGCCTGCTGATCAGCACCACCCACAGCCACAGTGGGTCTTCCACCTTCAGAATCTGCTCAGCAACCCCCAGAGCTATCCTAAGCCAACCATTTGGGCATTTCTTACTCAGATTGACCCAACAATTTACTCTCAGGAGAGGCAGACAGTGGGGCCTCCGGCTGAGACTGAGCAAAGGTCATTTCAGAGAAAGGAAAAATTAGATCAATTCTCGGGGTTCAGTTAGAAGAGCTATCTATGGGTGTGGGACTGACTTCAGTGGAGGGGACGAGCAGGCAGGTGCTTGAGCTTGCTGCCATGGAGGGGAAGGTAGGCTGAGACAGCTGGGAGACCCTCATGACCTCAGAAGCCACAGGGTGTTTTAAGCTTCAAGAAACAGAATGCCTGTAAAAGGGGCCCCAACAACAAGGGCACCTATTTGTGTCACTTGTTATGGTTGCAGTCCCAGGCTGCTGCTTCCTCTCATTGTTTACTAATGACCCGGCTGTGCATAGCTGACACTTCTACATTACTTCTTCCCGTGTCACTCAGTAACACAGAAGGTATATTAGGGCCTGGAGGATATTTAACCCCAGGGTTGAGGGTTAGAAAACAATTTTTCATAAATGTAGGAACTGCTTTTGGCTATGTTTGTCAAGATGCATTAAAAAAGGATTAGACTCATAAAAGAACTGGCTGCTTAATAAGCACAAATGGGAGGAAACTGAACATCCACTAGTTAGTATTGCAGGATTAGAAGAGGCAACTGCTTCTTAGCCCTCTGTGATAAAAGGTAAAGTTGAGAACTGTTTTCAGTAAGCAAGGCTGTACAGGTCTGCTTTGGACTCCAGGGGATCCGCAGATACTGGGCCGGCCTGCCATCGCCACCACAAACAAGTAAGAAAGGGCATTAATACATGAAGCGTCTGTTTTCACTAGATAGCCAGCAGAACAGAGTCATGCACACTTAGAGAAAGAAAACAAGATGAATCCTGAACAACTTCAACTTCTCCCTAAAGACACCGAGCTCTAGAAGTGGGACCCAATGCAGAACAGCAGTCTCCTTGTTTTAGAAGACAGGAATCCAAATTCTGAGAAGTTATACAGTGGGTCTCCAATTATATGCATATAAGATCACTTATCTAACAAATCACTGAGAGCCCATTAATGTTTTTCTTGAACTTATTTTTCTTTATATTTCAGTTTATCTTCAAGTTCACTGATTTTTTTTTCCATGAGGTCTAATTTGCTATTTAGCCTACCAGGGGAATTTTTTAATCTTATATACTGTAGTTTTCAATCATTTTCCAAATATGGTGAAAAATGAAATTCTATAATCTAAAGAACTCAAATGAATTTCAATCGGCAAAACATAAAGGATCAAGGCACATCACAATCAAGTCATGGGAAATCAATGATGAACCAAAAACCTTTAATACAGTCAAAGAAAGGTGTAAGTCCTGTGGCCGGGATTAAACTGAAGGTGTGACTATCACATCCATTTTTTAAAACTCTGAATGGATTGTGGCATTTTAAATTAGATTTTCTGATGAAGGGCAGAGGAATAAGCCTCAATTCTCAGTCTGAGGGCTCAACACACCTGTAGTTCACTGCCCATAAATCCAGCAGCCTGAAAGGAGTGGAGACCACTGGGGCCAGGGAGAGATTCAGAAAATATGACATGCATGCCTAAAATAAAGAATGCATGTGGAGTTGTGCAGAACCAACAGATCAAACTGCTATATCTCTAGTATACTTAAAAAAAAATCAGAACTCTGGACTTAAGTCTTTGCTCCACTCTTGGGCTTTCAAAACTACCAAGTGGAGAGACCGAGAAAAGTGCTCAGCTCCAAAAGGCGGGTTCACCAGTGTACACTGCAGCTGGACGGAGCAGGGTGTGACCACTCAGAAGGAACATGCTGCTCCAAGCATGGCACTTTGCAAGGTGACAATTGAGGCTGGAAGGCAAAGGGAGGGTGTTTCCTTCCTCTCTACCCCTGTTGGTCAAGCGGAGAAGTGTTTCTCTGAACATCCAGCAGGCTTCTGCTGGGCCCCATCACCACCACTGGGTCTCACACTGGGAAAATGGAAAATGAGATGACCCAGGGTGGAATCCCGGGGAACATCAACATTTGTGAGAGCTCCACCTATGAAGCCAATGAAAGTGTGTAGCCAGGTTCTTAGAATTAGTTTTTCCAAACTTTAGTAGTTTGAAGCAGATTTATTTTTTCATATTTTCTGAGTACCAGGAATCTGGATGATGCTGACTCATGGTTTCTCACAGGGCAGCTATCAGGTTGCAACCACCTCAGCTGAAAAGAATCCGACCCCAAGAAGGTTCACTCACAAGGCTATTGGTGGGAGCCTCTATTTCTTCCCTGACCAGTGGCTGACTTAGTGTCTTTCCAAGCAGGCTTCCCACAGGCCTCCTAGGGTTAGCAGCACCTGTCGGCTGGCTTCTCCCAGAGCAAGTGACCTGCAGCACCAAAAGAGAGAAAGCCAGGATGGAAATTTCCCTGGGTCTCATCACCTAATCTTAGAACTGACATTCCACCATATTCTTTCAGCCACATTCACCAGCCCTAGTGCATTGTGGGAGGTCTCCTTGCAAGGTAAAACTCTAGGTGGCAGGCATCCTTGGGGACCATCATAAGGACTGGCTCCCAAGAGCCCTTGAAGGAAACAGAAAAGAAGATGAGAGAGTTGAGGTGAACTTCAGAGCCTGGCATCACCAGGGAAAAAGGCAAGTGTTTCCAAAGAGATACACTCAGTGAGAACCAGTAGCCCAATGTTATGGTTTGTGTCTGGATGCCCCTCCAAAGCCTCGTGCAGGCAGGAGGCAGCTTCTAGAGCTTGTGATTAACTCATGATCCAATGCTGGGACTATGTGTGTGAATGCCACACCCATGCTGGGGCAGGGAGCCTGAGTGTAGTACAAGAAGGGAGAAAGGTTGGCTTTCTGCTTCTCCTCCTTTTTGGCTCTTACTGTTCTGTGTTTTTTGCCACCATAAACAGCTGCCCTGTGCCATGTGCCACTCTGTCTTGGAGCCAGCTGAGTGTGGACTGAAATCTCCACAAACTGTGAGCGAAATAAGCCTTTCCTTCCCTACTTTTGGGCATCAGGTATTCTGTCTCAGCAAAGAAAGAAAAGCCACAAAGACACTAAGCATTGAGAAATGTCAACCAAGGTCATTCAGATCTCTAAAAGGAGCTTCCACTACCCAGTTTTCAGCAGAATCAGGGTTCAGTGGCTGACGAGCAAGTGGAGAAGAGCAGTTGTGGGTTTTTTGGGAGGGCTTGAAGAGAGGAGAGGGAAGGTATGGTGGACAGAAGCTGGAGGAGGCTGAGGACGATGCAGTTCTTGGATGTAACAGGACCGAGTATATTTTTAGGCAGTGGAGAAACAGTCAGTGCGTGGGGAGAGGCAAGATGTAGGAGGCAGAGGATGATGGATGAGGCTGCCTCTTGGAGGAGGCAGGAGATGTATAGATCAAGGACACAGGTGGGCCAGCTGGCTTTGAACCCGGAGATGCCTCATCCTCAGAGGCTGCAGCGGGTGAGGCAGGAGGAGTCTGGCTGGGACAAGACCTGAGGGTGAGGATGCCTGGAAATCGAGAATGTGTACCTGATGGCCTCAATTTTCTTGGAAAGAGTGGGAGGCAAGGTGGCAATGAGCAGAGAGAACAATGAATGGTGAGTCACCATGGTGATTGCTTACATATGAAGGAAGGCTCAGAAACAGCCTGTTCTTGTAAACGGGGCAAGCTCGCTGAGCTCTTGTTCACTTGCTATCTCTCAGAAAACTCATTTTTCATTGTTGATAATGTCTCCAGACAGCACCTGTCTGGGTTGCCACAAGGTATGAGTTAGTGGAGCTGAAATGAATGAGGTGAAAGATACTACATCTCAGTGGTGTGAAATAAAACAACATATCCGTGAGGCAAGGACTTCCTGGGCCCCATCTGGCTCTCCATCCAAGACTCTGTCTCACTGTCAAAGACTCGTCCATCCTGTGTCATCTCCCACTGATGAGGAATTCACTGTCCCTAAGCAAATCTTACCATGAGCAGACAAGTCCTTTGGTAAAGCAGAAGTCTGGCTCCGTTTGGCCGTGGTCTTGCAGGATTCCCAGAACAAGTCCTGTGCCCGCCTGACGACCCTTCACAAGGACTGTGAGTAGTTCCTCTAGCATATATGTTGTTTCTTCCATCTTCCTTCATTTGACAGGGTTTCCTAACCCCTGCTGATCCTAGAATTGCCTTTTCCCCTACATTTTTCACTGTAATGGTCCTTAAGATTCAGCCATTAATAAAAAGTGATAAACTGGAAGACTTCATATATAAGTGGATGTATCTTGAACATATACTCGTAAATGAAATAAACCAGAC
>PVKN010012613.1:0-20734 GCA_004027915.1 Capromys pilorides
CCTGCCTCAGCCTCCCAAGTGCTGGGATTACAGCATGTGCCACCACGACCAGCTAAAATGCTAATTATAATTAGGAAGGGTTTAACCCCAGAATAAAGATCAGTTGGTAATGCTCCACACACAAATGTGTTAGTGCATAGGTACCTTTGAATGGTTTATGTACTTGAATGGGGTCCCAATTTTATATCAATTTAAGGTTGCTTCTGGGTACAAGTTATTTCTGTTACCCATACATCAAGGCTGGTTGCTCAGAGACACACAAATTGTTTAATTTTTATTTATTTATTTATTTATTTATTTGTTTGCTTCTTGTATTTGTTTGTTTCTTTATTTATTTATTTTGTGGCTGGCCCAGCTTGCCCTGGTGGTGGGGCTGGCGCAGCACGTGGTGCTGGGGATCGAACAGCAGTCCCTGCAGTTGCCTGAGCCTTCCTAAGCAGGCGCTTTAGACCACTGAACCATCTCGCCGGCCCCGAGACACACAAATTGTGATGGTTGTCTTGGACTCTTTTTTTTTTTTTTTTTGGTCTTTTTGAGACAGTGACACATTGTGGAGTTCAGGTTGGCCTTGAGTGAGCACACTTTGTAACCTAGGCTGGTCTCGAATTTGGCAGCGATCCTCCTGCCTCAGCTTCCTCAGTGTTGGAACACAAATTTTAATGACTGAAATGTATATTCTTCATTCGAGGAAGGAAAAAAGTTGAGGTACTTTTTCTTACTTTCCGGGAGTAAGTGGGAATTGGAAAGTGGGTGAGTAGTTTAAGCTATGGACAGCTGGGCATTTATTTTTAGAAAGCCCTGGTCTCATTTCCATGTAGCTTTTACAAAATGCATGTAGAGTCCCCAAAGTAACTAAACTAGATCTTTCTAAGCCAAATGGGCTAGCAGGTGTGAGCATCTAAAGTTAGCCTGACTATTTAAAGATGTGTATCCCCAGCTTTTGTTCTATTTATGATCAGATCTGCATTAGCTTTACTATTAGATTATTTTCTTGGTTTTTGTTTTGTTGTTTTTCTCGTTGCAGAAAGATAGTCTCTGTTGTGTCTTGCCGGCACTTCAGCTCCTGAATCCTTTCCTAATTTTATACCTTTGTTGGTGGTGAAGGGGGTTGGGTTGGAAAGGGATGCTTCAAGTCACGTATATGGTAAAATACATAATCCTCTGTTTTCTTTCATCTACCTTTTCTCATCCACATTTTGTTTCTCTGGTTACTCATCCCTTGGCTCCCTGGTACATTTCAGACCTTGAGCTAAGTGCTTTATGTACAATGTGGAATAAGTCGCTACTGTTAGCGAGCTGTCACTCTGTTTGGAAGGAAACAGAATCATAAAACTTTTTTTTTGTTTGTTTTTGCGGGACTGGGGTTCGAACTCACAACCTTGCACTTGCCAGGCAGGCACTTGTGTCACAGAGCTATCTTCCCAGTCCCTTAAAACTTTTAATCGCAAGACACTCATGTAATTTTTAATCACGGGGGGACCTGACCTGGGTGTTGCGGAATATTTAGAAACACTGTCCTCTACCAGCCAGAATAGCATCTCTTGGTCCCTTCTGTCCCATCATGGCAATAAAAATGCCACTAGATATTGCCAGATGTGCCTGGCAGTCAGGGCAGAATCCACTACTGGAAAGTCACCTTGAACTTACTTGGTTCTGTATACATTTGCTGGCTTTTTTCCAACACTTAGTAACTTATTCATTGATATTTTATTCACAGCCATGGATTGCAAGGACAGACCAGCCTTTCCAGTGAAGAAGCTGATACAAGGTAACACTGAACAGGGATGATTATCTCAGATTGTCACCCCTCTGGAGAGGAGAAACAAAATTCATTCTTCTACAAGTCCCTTGTTCAAAAGTATTTCAGACCAACAGTGTTAGGGATTTCAAACTTTCTTGTTTTGGAGTATTTGCGTATATGTGGTGAGCTGTCTTGAGTATGGGACCCAACTATAAATGCTAAATTTTGGGGGGTATATAGACAGCCTGAAGGTAATATTCTTTTTTTTTTTCTTTTTTTTAATTTTATTTTATTTTCTTCAACAAATTACATATTTGTTTGTGTTATGGCCAGCTCAGCCTTCCCTGGGGGGTGCGGGGCAGTGCAGCATGTGGGACCTGGGATGGAGCCGTGGTCCCTGCGCGGTGGCCTAAACTTCCCAACGTGCGGGCTTTAGACCACTAAGCCATCTCACCAGCCCCTGAGGGTAATATTCTATAGTATTTTGCTCATTATTTATATTGCTGTACTAAGTGTGGAACCAAGCTAATGTACTTGACAAGCAAATGCTGTACCACTGAGCCATACATATATGTGTGTGTGTGTGTGTGTGTGTGTGTATGTATACACACACACATGTATGTGTGTACATATGTATTTCTTTTTTCTTTTTCTTTTTCTTTTTTTTTCAGGACTGGGGTTCAAACCATGACCTTGTATTTGCCAGGCAGGCACTTGTGCCATGGAGCTATCTCCCTGGCCCCTGAGCCATATTTTTGTTTTTTATTTATCTATTTTGTCTTTTTGAGACAAGGTCTCACAGTGCAGCTCAGGCTGGTCTTGAGCTCACTTTGTAACCCTGTCTAGTCTTTCTACTTATTTATTTATTCATTTTTTTATATTATGGCTGGCTCAGCCTGCCCTGGGGATGGGGCTGGCGCAGCATGTGGTGCTGGGGATTGAACTGCAGTCTCTACGGTTGCCTAAGCTTGCCTAAGCTTGCCTAAGCAAGCCCTTTAGACCGCTGAACCATCTCACTGGCCTAGGCCCCATCTAGTCTTGAACTTGCAACAATCCTCCTGTCTCAGTCACCCAGGTGCTGGGATTATAGGCATGTACCACTGCATCCGGCCATTGAGCCGTATTTTTAAAGGTTATATGTGTAAGTGGCTTCAGATTTTGGAGATTTTCATTTTAGGATTGATCTACTTATATGAGGAAGCTAGGGGGAACCTGTTCCTTTTTTTTTTTATTTAGCACAGGGTCTATAGGGGCTTACTACATAGACTGGACAATGATTCTCCTGTTTTCAGCCTCCCAAGCGCTGGGATTACAGGCATACATCACCACGCCCAGTCTCAATCAGCA
Organism: Capromys pilorides; assembly: GCA_004027915.1. Lineage (NCBI taxonomy): Eukaryota > Metazoa > Chordata > Mammalia > Rodentia > Capromyidae > Capromys > Capromys pilorides. Next base: position 3,089 of record PVKN010012613.1, read on the forward strand.
TCTCAGCACACTCCGTGAGCAGGGTTGGCACAGTACACTGGGAATCGAACCCTGGACCTGCGCTCTTCCTAAGCAGGCACTTTGGTCCACTAAGCTATCTGGCCGGCCCCTGCTCCCTTGTTTTTGTTTTTCTGGTACTGGGGATTGAACTCAGGACCTTGTGCTTGCCAGGCAGATGCTTATGCCACTGCACTATGTCCCCAGTGCCAAGATTTTTTTTATTTTGAGGCAAGATATCCCTGAGTTGCCCAGGCTGGGCTGGAACTTATGATTCTCCTGCGTCAGCCTCCAAGAAAACTGGGATAACAGGTATCCATCACCATGTCTGACTTTGCGAAACCCTTTTCTGAACAGTATTGTTCCCTGGGATAACAACTATCTAAAGGTCACCACCTCTAGAGTAGGGTCCCTCTACTCTCAGCTTGATGGATGTTTTATGTCTTTTTCCCCCTTCAAGGGTGCTGTCCTGAATCCTGCAGGGAATTTAGCAGCATCCCTGACCTCCCCCTAGGGGCAAGTAGTGACACCCACAAACATCGCTATGCATTGTCTGTGTTGTGTGCTATCCATAGCTAGGGAACAGAGCTACCTCACTTGTGAACTCCCGTTGTTCAGGAAAACTAATGTCCCCAAATCCTCTTCATCTGCAGTCCAGATCAGAGCATGGATCCTATGAAAAACTGGTTTCTGGTTTTAAAACTAGGTTATTGCTCTAGTTTGCCTGGTGTTGGTGGGAATCCTGTGGAGCAGGTATCAGAAGGGGAGACTTTAGGACAAAGGCATGGAGCCTGAGGGCACCTTTGATCTGTCAACTCAGAGTGTGAGTGGGAAGGTGATGACCCAGTCTGGACAATTTAGTGAGACTCAATACAAAATAGAGAAGTGGGCAGGGTGCGTAGCTCAGTGTAAAGGCCCTAGGTTCAGTGTCTTATATATACACAAACACACACTCCAAAAAGGAAAAAAAAATTTTTTTTTTTTTTGTCTTATTACAAGATGAAATAATAAGAGATAACTTGACATTTAAGTGAATGTGGGGCTAGGGAGATAGCTCACTAGAATAAGTGAATGTAAGTTCCTTAGGTTCACTCATTTAAATTTTCTCAACATAGAGTTGTCACCTTTTTTTTTCCCCCAGCTCAAATGTAGTAGGTTCTGGGAGAAAGGTATTTGATTGGTCAGCAAATTTGACAGCTGGAACCAGAAAGAAAAATCTCCACATCTGGACTAATGTATTTCCCTTTTAGAACCAGAAGTTGTTACCTTCAAAGAGGATTTTTTTTTACCTGTTAAAAGTAAATCTGAACAACCATGTGTGATGGTGCATGCCTGTGATCCCAGTATTGTGAGAGGCTGAGGCAAGAGGATCTCAAAGTCAACCCAAGTCTGGGTAACAACTTAGCGAAACACTGTCTCATAATAAGACAGAGAAGACGCAGATGTAACTCAGTGTGAAAGCCCCTAGATTCAGTCTCCAGCACTGAAAAAAAAAATGAATTAATTAGTTCATTTGGGATTGAAATTCTGCCACTATCCATGCTAATACATGTCAGAATTTTGGATTTATATTGTTGATTTGTGTTTTTTTTTTTTTTTTTTTTTTTTTTTTTTTTTTTTTTTTTTTTTTTTTTTTTTTTTTTTCATTTTTTAGGCAGGGTCTTGTTATACAGTTCAGGCTGGCCTTGAGCTCACTTTTATAGCCCAGGCTGGTCTCAGACTTACACCAATCCTCCTGCCTCAGCCTCCCAAATGCTGGGATTACAGGCATGTGCCACCATGCCTGGATGTTTAGGTTTTTTGAGACAGGACATTACCATATAATTCAGGTTGACCTTGAACTCACTATGTAGTCCAGGCTGGCCTCAAATTCATGGTGATCCTCCTGCCTCAGCCTTCCAAATGGTGGGATGACAGACATGCGCCTCTATGCCTGGCTGATTTTAGGTTTTATCTAGGATGTTGGAAAAGTATAGAATGAAAATATAGCCACTGCTTTTGTGGGCTGGGGATTGAACCCAGGGTCTCAGGCATGCTAGGTAGATGCTGTTTCACTGAGCTACATCCCCTGCCCTGATAGGACAGGTTAATCAGTTACTTAATCTGTGTATAGCACCGGGGATGAACACAGGGCCTTGCATATGCTATGGAGGTATTCTACTGCATCCCCTTCTTTCCTGATGTTGAAGATAGAACCTAGGGCCGTTATGCAGTTACATCCCCAGCCAACCTCTTTTTTATTGGTTGGTTGGTTGGTTTTTAAGGGAAAAAGCTTTATTTTGCTCACAGTCTGTACAGGTTTCAACCCATAACTTGCTGACTCCAGAGAAGAGTGTACATGGCAGGGGGCGGAAGACAGCAAAAGCAACAAGGGAGGGGAGAGAAACGAGCTCTTTTCTATTTTGAAACAGTTGCCCAGGCTGGTCTCAAACCTGTCATCCTCCTGCCTTCGCCTCCCTAGTGCTAGGATTACAGGAGTAAAGTGTCATGCTCGGCTCCATTTTATTTTATTTTATTTTTTTATTTATTTATTTTTTTTTTAAATTTTATTTATTTATTTGTTTGCTTGTTGTGTTTATTTGTTTCTTTATTTATTCATTTTGTGGCTGGCTCAGCCTGTCCTGGTGGTGGCGCTGGCGCAGCATGTGGTGCCGGGGATCGAACTGCAGTCCCCGCAGTTGCCTGAGCCCTCCTAAGCAGGCGCTTTAGACCACTGAACCATCTCGCCGGCCCCTCGGCTCCATTTTAAAATTGACTTAAGTTGGGCTGGCGAGATGGTTCAGCAGTCTAAAGCTGCTTAGGAAAGCTTAGGCAACTGCAGGGACCGAGGTTCGATCCCCAGCACCACATGGCTATTGCAGCCCCACCCCCAAAGCAGGCTGAGCTGGCCATAATAAATAAATAAATAAAAATTTAAAATTCACTAAGTCTCCTTCCAAAGCCCAGCAAGCTTCATACTTCCCAATTACTCAGGATGCTGAAGTTTTAATGGATTGTCATCATACTTTGACTGGAAATGTGGACTTTCTGTTTCAGCCCGTCTGCCGTTCAAGCGCCTGAATGTTGTCCACAAGGACAAAGCCAGGGAAGAATCAGATGACAGAAGCTCCCAGAACACCTCAGCAGAAGAGAAAGTCACTGACATGGAAGCCTCATTGGATATCTTGGAGAATGACTGTCATGTGGATTCTGACCTGGACTTCAGACCGAAACTCATCAATGGGAGGGGTCCCTTAGATAACTTCATAAGAAGTGACGTCAAAAGCAGCCTCAGCCAGAACCTTGTCATCATCGATTTGACAGAGGACTCTAATGAGCAGCCGACGAGTACTGTGGACCACGCTCCACTAAATCCCAAAGCTTCCCTGCGTGGGGAGGCTGGAGATGAGGGGCCCTTGAAGTTCATTTGCAATGACAAATTGAGGCTTCCTGAAGAGACCCTTTCAGACAGTCCCATCAAAACAGAGGAGGAACCTGGGGGATTAGGTTGCCCAGACAGGAATGGCAGCTCCCAGGACAGCTCCCCACAGAGCTGCCCCAAGCTGCCTGTTTGCCCAAGTATTTGTCCCAAAAGGGAACAGGATGGTTGGAGCAAAGCCGGCGGCCTCCTGTTTCAAAGGAAGGTCCCCGTGGTGATCTTGCAGGATGTCTTAGCTGTAAAACCTCCCTGTGCCAAGTCTCCTCCCGGGACACCTCTGGACAAGAGCGGGACATCAGAGAGTGAGGTGTTTGAATCATGCCCTGAAGAAGACTCTGTCCTTAGCCATTCATCCCTGAGCTCCTCTCCCATGACCTCACCCGAGGGGTCGACTGCTCCTGAGAAGCAGCAGGGGGACACCAGGCCCTCCCCTGCCCCCACACCTGTCCGCAGAGTGAGTATGTTCTGTGGGAGCCCAGGTTGCTGTTATGATAGGTCCCATGGGGTCACACAGTGGTTCATGGCCCAGAGAACGAGACTGCAAAGTCAATCTTGTGAATGTCAAATAGCATCACCAGCTTTGGTTTTCTGTAGATGGTGATGGACCAGGGACTGTTCCACAGGAGGTTGGCTGTCTTATGAGACTGATTTCACCAGCCTTAGTGTTCGTCTATAAGTAGTAGCTTCAGCTTAGCCATTCTAGTGAATGTGGGGTATGAACAGCCTTGTAACCGCTCATTTCACACCTGAGCTTTGGGCTTGTTTGTCACTTGTCCTGGTATGTGATATGTGGGGGAAGAGGTGATAAGGAATTGTCAGTGTCAATAAATTGACATAAAGAATAAAATGGGGCATTCTGTGGAGACAGCTTTGCCATCTGAGAAACCTCAATTGCAATCTAGCTATGGCAGTGCACACTTGTACTGCTAGCTGTATAGGAGGCTGAGGCAGGAGAATCATGAATCCAGCACAGGTTAGGCAATTTAGTGAGACCCTGACTCACTGAAATGTTAATTTATTTAATGTATTTAGTACAGGGTCTCACTATACAGATTGGGTGCATAGTGATCCTTCTGTTTTTCAGCCTCCCAAGCGCTAGGATTATAGGTGCATGCCACCATGTTCAGTCTCATTCCTGTCTCAATCCCTGTCTCAGGGCATCCTGGAGCTGGGGCCAGCAGGACACACTAGGAATCCCAGACTCCCAGCCCCTGGGTCTGCCTAAGCAGGCGCTTTAATTCACTGAACTGTCTGGCTGGCCCTCAAAATTTAAGCAGTAGCTCAGTGATAGCGTGTGCCTCACATGGTTGAGATCCGGAGTTCAATCCCAAGTACTATAAAGAGCAAGACAAAAACACTTGTGATCCCAGTACTCTTAAGAGGCTGAAGCAGGAAAATTATAAGTTTGGGCCCAACCTGGGCAAGTCAGTGAATTTTTGTTTGTTTGTTTATTTTTAATGTATTTAGCACAGGGTCTCACTACACATATTGGACTCGTAGTGATCCTCCTGTTCTCAGGCTCCCAAGTGCTGGGATTATAGGTGTATACCACTATACCCAATCTCAGTGTGCTCTGGGAGCGGGGCTGGCATGGCATGGTCCCTGTAAGTCAGTAATTTAGCAAGACCCTGTATTTAGAAGGGGCTGGGGATGGAGCTCAGCATGAAAACCCTGGGTTTAATCCCAGTGCTGTTTAAAAAAAAAAAAAAAAAAAAGATGTTTTTGTCACACTGAGAATTTCTTACCCAATATAATTAGAAGTACAACTGTTTTATTTTGGGTTTTGGAAATAATTGCTATACATGGTGAGATACCTTTGGAGTTACTAAACACAAAGTTCACTATGCTGTTTTATGTACTTTTTTTTTTTTTTTGAGTCAGGGTCTTGCTATGCAGTTCAGGCTGGCCTTGAGCTCATTTTTGTAGCCCAGGTTTGTCTCAAACTGAACATTGATCCTCCTGCCTCAGCCTCCCAAGTGCTGGGATTACAGGTGTGCGCCACCACACCCGGCTCTGTACTTTTTTTTCTGGATATGGAACCCAGGGTCTTATTCATACTAGGCAAATGCCCTGCTACTGGGCCACACCCAAGCCCTGCCTGCATACTTTACATACCTCGCCCCAAAGTGATGTTATTCTCTGTCTTTGGTGCATCTGTGTTTTGACTGGGTTCTGTCACCTGAGGACAGGTGTTGAATCTTCTACTTGAGGCATATCTTGGTGCTCATTACTTTAACTTTTGGAGGACTTGGGGCTTTGGAGTTTTTAATTATGGATGCTTAGCCTTTTGGGTTCTTAATCAGCACAGTGGTAACTGTTGGTTCTTACTCGTGCTTAGGTCTCCCGGGTACAAATGATGAAAACCAGTCCAGTTAGACATGTTGTCGCACTCCTATAATCCCAGCACGCAGGAGGTTGAGACAGGAGGATCACTATGCGTAAAGGCCAGCCTAAATGACGAAGATCCTGCCTCTAAACACGGCATAGTGTGAGGTGGAGGTGGGAGGATTGCTGGAAATTTGAGGCCAGCCTGGGCTAAAAAATGCATCCAAGACCCGAACTGCGTAGCAAAACTCTAAAAGACCCATAAATAAGTCCAGATTCCCCAAATCCATTGCCTGATTTGATGGCAATTTGTTGTGTTTGTGTTAGATCTTTGTGTAATATTGGGTGTGGGGGTGGATCATTTAATCTTTTTTTTTTTTTTTCCTGTATTTAGGGCAGGGTCTTGCTACATAGTTATTCTGTTTTCAGCTTCCCAAGTGCTGGGATTACATGTACACACCATCACACCCGGTCTCAGTGTCTGTTTCAGGTGCCCTGTGGGTGGAGCTGGCATGCTGCTGCACTCTGCCTAAGCAGGTACTTTAGTCTGCTGAGCTATCAGGCCAGCTCTGGATCATTTAGTCTTGACTGTTTTGTTCAGGCTAACCTTGAGCTCACTTTGTAGCCATGCTAGTCTTCTTAACAGTCCTTGTGCCTCAAGTCTTCTGAGTGCTGGGATTACAGGCCTGTGCTATCATCGTACTGGGCTATAGTAATATCCATTGCTGTTCTTTTTTTAAAATTTATTACGTGTGTTATGGCCGACTCAGCCTGCCCTGGGGGTGGGGCTCATGAAGCATGTGGTGCTGGGGATGGAACAGCGGTCCCTGCAGTTGCCTGTTTGCCTAAGCAGGCACTTTAGACTGCTGAGCTGTCTCACTGGCCCTCCATTGCCGCTTCATTTTATTTTATATTTTTTTTAATTTTTATTTTATTTTATTTATTTGTTTGTTTCTTTATTTACTTATTTTATGGCTGGCTCAGCCTGCCCTGGTGGTGGGGCTGGCGCAGCATGTGGTGCCAGGGATCGAACTGCAGTCCGTGCAGTTGCCTGAGCTTTCCTAAGCAAGCGGTTTAGACCACTGAACCATCTCCCCGGCCCCTATTTTATTTTATTTTTTAATTTTTTTTTTTTTTTTTTTTTATTTATTGTGGTGGTACCAGGGATTGAACTTAGGACCTTGTGCTTGTCAGGCAAGCACTTACTCCACTGAGCTATCTCCCTAGCCCCTGGCCCTCCATTGCTATTCTTTTTCTTTCTTTCCTTTTTTTGGTTTTGTTTTGATACTGGGAATCAAATTCAGACTTAGATTATTTTCTTCCCCCATCACTGCTTGGCTTCCTCTTAATTCTGCTTTTTGGGAGATCAATGTATATGCTGTAGTTTGCTCTTATCCAGCCCCCACCTATTACCTTTACAGTTTCTCATTCTCTTCCTCTTATCTAATGATGGTATCCCTGCTATAAGCTTGCCACTTTTTTAGGTTCCGCATATTAGGAAGAATATGCTATATATTCGTCTTTCTGACTTTGGTTTATTTCAGTTAAGATCATGGCCTCCAGTCCATCCACTTTCCTGCAAATGACTGTTATTGTTTTTTGTGGCTAATTAATTCTCCATTGTGTAATATGTGCCATGTTCTCCTGTATCCATCTGGTAGTCAGCACTTAGGCCGGTGACGTATCTGGGCTGTTCTGAACAGTAATCATGGCTATGCAGAGGTCCCTATGGTTTGTGGCTTTGATTCCTTCAGGTTTGTTCAAAGGAGTAGCATAGCTTGACCACTTGAGGAAGTTGTGTTTTGTTTTGTGTTGTTTTGGTATTGGGTATGGAACTCAGGGCCTTACACTTGCCAGGAAGGCACTTGTGCTACTGAGCTATCTCCTCACCAAGAATGATTCAAGGAAGTTTTGTTTGTTTTTGCTTTTTTTTTAGCTTAGGCATGTGATAGTTCTACCTGTAGTTCATTGAAGAACCTCTACCCTGGTTTCCATAACAGCGATACTAGTTTATAATTTATATTCCCACCAGAAGTACAGAAGAGTTCATTACTCCCACACATCTTTGTCAGCATTTATTCTTGTTTTTTGTATTTTTGTTTGCCTTGCTAGGTAGTTTAGGCTGGCCGTGAACTCACTAAAGCCCAGGCTGGCCTTAAACTTATATCAGTCTTCCTGCCTCGGCCTCTTAGTGCTGGAATTGTAGATGTGCACTACCATGCCTAGCTTGGTGAGTGGTTGGTTTGTTTGCTTTTTCGTTTCTTGAAAAGTTCTTGCTAGGTGGTCTAGGCTGGTCTTGAACTCACTGTGGAGCCAGGCTGGCCTCGAATTCATGGCCGTCCTGCCTCAGGCTCCTCGGTGCTGGGATCATAGGTGTTCAGCACCACATCCATCTTGTTTTTTGTATTCTTATTTTTATTTTTAAAAAATTAATTTATTTTTAATGTATTTAGTACAGGGTCTCACTACACAGATGGGATTTGAGGTGATCCTCCTGTTTTCAGCCTCCCAAGCACTGAACTTTTTAGGCATGTGCCACCATGCCCAGTCTCAACTGCCAGGTCGGGGCTGGCATGGCTGGGGATAGAACCCCAGTCCCTGTGTCTGTCTAAGCAAGCACTTTAATCCACTGAGCTATCTGGTCAGCCCTGTTTTTTGTATTCATGATGGTAGGCTGTCCATTTGGGTGAGATGAGGTCTCCACGTAGTTTTGCTTTATGTTTCCCTAATGGGTAAAGATTGTCATATGTTCTTGGCCATTTATACTGTTCCTTTTGAGAAATTTGCTCATTTATTAGTTGGGCTGTTTGGTGTTGAATGTTTTTGAATTTTTTTATGTATTCTAAATATGAATCTTCTGTCAGAAGAGTAGATAGTAATGATTTTCTCCATTGAGCAGGCTGTCTCTTCATTCTGGTTGTTCCTCCTAGGCAGAAACTTTAATATGATGCAGTCTTGTTGATTCTTATTCTTTGCTATTTCCTGTGCCTTTAGAGCCCTATGCAGGAAGTGTATCTGTACCTGTAACTTCTCAAGTGTTTCCTTTATGTTTTCTTTTAGCAGTTACATAGTGTCAGGACTTACACCTTGGTCTTTCATCCATTTTGAATTGATTTTTTTTTTTTAAACAGGGGGAGAGGGCTCTAGTTTTGGTCTTCTACAAGTGAATATCCAATTTGCCCAGCATCATTTGTTAAAAGAGGCTGTTTTTTCTCCAATGTATATTTTTGGTTTCTAGTTGGTTCACCTTTTTTTTTTTTTTTTTTTTTTTTTTTTTTTTTTTTTTTTTTTTTTTTTTTTTTTTTTTTTTTTTTTTTTTTTTTTTGTCCAGATAAACTCTCGATGTGTTGTAGTCTGGCCTTTAATTTGCAATAATTTTCGTGCCTCAGCCTCCCAAATGGTAGGATTTAGGCTGGGCTTTAGCTGTTTTACTTAGGATTGGTTTGGCTATTCAGGTCCTCTTGTGTCTCTGTACTTTGAGTCATCTTTTTCTACTAGTGTGAAGAACATCACTGGTATTTTGATGGAGATGACATTCAATCTGTAGGTTATTTTTCAGCCATGTTCTGCCAGTGCTTAAACATAGGTTTTCCATGTTCTGGTGTCCTCAATTTCTTTCTTCAGTGTTCTAAAATTTTCACTGGAGAATCTTAACAGCTCTTTGGGTAGATTGATTATTAGATGTTTTGTTTTCTTATATTGTGGATGGAATTGGTTTCCTGGTACCTTTCTGTACTAGCTCATTATTAGTTTATTGTAAAGCTATTGGTTTTAAAATGTTTTTTTTGTTTCGTTTTTTTTTTGAGGGGGTTATTTATTTATTTGTTTATTATTTTTTAGGGAAGGGTCTACAGGGTGTTCAGGGTCTCACTGCTAGATTGGATTTGTAGTGATCTGTCTGTTTACAGCCTCCCAAGAGTTGGGATTACAGGCTAGTGCCACCACACCCAGTCTCAATTGCTGTCTCAGTGCTTCCCAGACCCCTGCACCTGTTGGCAGGTGCTTTAATCTGCTGAGCTATCTGGCTGGCCCTACAATGTTGATTTTTTTTTTTTATATCTTGTAAGTAGCTCCATTTCTCATCCTGGTTTTCCCCTTCTGAGGATTACAGGCAAGGGAAAAACTGGCTTCCACTTTTAGTTCATAAATTGAGTCAAACTGGAAATGATGGTGCACACTTGTCATCCCAGCACTTGGAAGCTGATGTGGAGGACTAGGCCAGCCTGAGGTACAAAGTGGTCTCAAGAAACAAAAACCAAACAAAGTAAGGCAAGAGTAGAACTATGCTGAGAGCAGTAGCCCAGGCCTGGCATCCTAGCTGCTTGGAAAGCAGAGGCCAGGAGGATTGCAAGTTGAAGACCAGCCTGGAGAACTTACTGAGACCGAATAAAATGAGGGCTGGTGAAATAGCTCAAGTAGTACAGTGTTTGCCTGGTGTCTTGGGTGTTGGTTACTTTCTCTCATTGCTGAAACAAAATGCCCAACACTCAAAAGATTAAAGGAGGGAAGATTTATTTAGCTCACAGTTTGTGAAAGTTGTAGGCCCTGATCAGCTGGCTCCCAGGCAAGGTGGGATGGCGCAGGAGCTACATTTCAAGGCGGAAAAGACAGCAAAAGCTATAAGAGCAAAATGGGACGAGCAAGACTTTTCCTCCCTGGTGTTGTAAGCAGGCCACCTTTCCGTCCTTTCCTCAAGCTTAGGGATGTTTACAAAGTGAAGATCCTGGTATCTGTAGAGTCCCTTGGTTAAACTTCTCAAGTTGGTACAGTGTGTCAGTCATTACATTTGGAATGAATAAGATCCTGGGTTTAATCCCTAGCATTGCCAAAAAAAAAAAAAAAAAAAAGCTCAGTGTCATGCACATGCCTATAATTCCAGCATTCTGGGAGTTTGTCGGGGAGAATTGAAATTTCTAACCCAAAGAGAGCAATTTATTGAGATCCTGTTGTAAAAATAAAAACACGTGTAATCAGAGCACTCTGGAAATCTGAGGCAGGAGGGCCTCAAGTTTGAGCCCAACCTGGGCAACTCCAACACCCAGTTTCAAAAAATAAAAAGGTCTGGGGTTCAGTAAAAGACTGGGTCCTACAATACCACAGTAAGACAAAATTAAAAAGGGCTAGGGATATGGCTGGTTTCGAAGGCCCTGGGTTTAGTCCCCCAGTGCCCGCCCCACAGGATGTGCAAGAAAAAGGGAAAGCCTGTGTTCTTACATATGTAAATGAAGCTGACAGAAATATCCCTGTAGGGGAGGAAAGCCAGGGTGTTGTTCTGCTGTCAACCTTCTGTTCCACGTGTGGGGTTGATTGAATCTTAATTGAGCTTTTTGCAGTTTTGCTGAGCATAATGGCACGAGCATGCTTTGGGACACATTTCCATTCAGTTTGTTTTTTACATCTGCAGCAAAGTCACATAGTTGAGCCTAGTCAGGAAGCAGCTTTAGTTTTGTCAAGAACCTTCATGTTTTTATTTACTTATTTATTTTTATGTATTTAGTACAGGGTCTCACTACGTAGATCGGACTCGTAGTGATCCTCCTGTTTTCAGCCTTTCAAGCGCTGGGATTATAGGTGCACCACCATGCCCACTTTCAGTCACCGTCCCACCATGCCCCAGTAGGCGGGGCTGGCACAGCATGCTGGGGATCGAACCTTCCGCTGAGCTATCTGGCCAGCCCAAGAACCTTCAACTGAGCATGTGTACCAAGTATACAAATTTAAGTTAGTTTGTTTGTATCAGATCTGCAATGAAACCCGGGTCATCTTACATGCTAGGCAAGCACTGTACTGCAGAGCTGCATTCCTGCATGGAAGTATGCATTTGAGATGCGGGTCTCACACTGAATACTCGCTCCTGGTTTTAGTGTGCCCTAATAGGCAGTTTGGGTCTTGATGTTTTAAGTAATTGACCTGAAAGTGGTGAAGACTTTAACTACCAGAGACTGTGGCCACAGCTGCCAACTGGGCCTGGGTCTGTCTCTTCAGGTGGAGGTGTTGGGGGGCACCAGATGCTTGAGAGGAGTGTGAAGTGATTATGAGGAGACCTTTGGGGTTGTGCAGCCCTGAAGGCCCCAGTGGGAGACACAGGCCGCTTGGCCCAGCTCGGTTAAGCCCTCAGCTCCTCCACTAACCATTTCAGGACCCATATTTGCACAGAACCTGTGCCCAGCCTCCTGTGCAGCTTAAGTGCTATCTAGAGGGTTGTTGTTTAGGGGACAAACAAAGGAAAACATCTGTGTTCAGCACAGACATCTCCCGGCCCTGCTGAATTTTTTCCATCTGCCCTCAGGTGATTCTGCACACTGCTGCACTCCCATCCTGAGGGCCGGCTCCACCAGATTCCTTGCCCTTTTTCTTTTCTTTTTTGTTTGTTTTGTGATGTGGAGGACCCAATGAGGGACTTGGTGCAGAGTTGAGTTCCCAGCCCTGCTGGGCTCAAATGAGATCCTTTTTCCTCAGCCCCCCAGAGCTGAGATCACAGGGGTTGCTCCACTGCCTCTGGCTTCTGCTGAATTTGCTGGTGGGTTTATTTCTTCCACTGCACCGTTGGTACCAGGCATGGGCAGTCTACTTTCCCTTCCACTGAGCATTTCTGTCTTGTCAGCTTCTTTGAGGCTCACAGGATAGGAGTGTGGCCTTACACCCTTTGCTGTGTACCGTAGTTCCTTGGGTCATCATTAGGACTCTTCTGTGGGTTTTTTGTTTTTTTTTTTTTTAGCCTGCCCTGGGGTTGGGGTTGGCGCAGCATGTGATCCTGGGGATCAAACCTTCAAACGGAGTTGCCTAAGCTTTCCTAAGCAGGTGCTTTAGACCTCTGAACCATCTCGGAGGCCCTGTGGGTATTGTTTTGTTTTGCTGTTCTTTATTTGAATAGAGGAAAATGGGAGCTTGTTTAGAAAGGCACATCCTGCTGTCTCGTTTCCCAGGCTCCTGGGGGCTGTTATTGCTTTAGTACTCTGGGACCTGAGGACTTTCACTTTGAAAAACAATAGCTTTGGAACAGCCTTCCTGGATAATTTCTGGGGTGTTTAATTAGTATTTGAGCCTTTCAGGCATTCTCAAGTGTGTTTGCAGCTCAGCCTATTTTCTTAGTGCTGCAAGGTCGTTGGGTAAATGCTGCCGCTGGTCCTGCTGTGCTGCTGGAGCTGGCCTTGTCTGTGCCGGGTCAGCCCTCCTCTGCGGGTTGCACATCCCGTGAATGGGGTCACCTGTGCATCAGAAACGCTTGGATGTGAGAAAAGCTGCATCTGCACAGAACTCCAGCAGGTGATGTTGTACAGTAACTGCTCGGAAATCGCTGCTGGTATGTGAGGCTATCTAGAAATGGTGCAAAGTCTCCAGGAGAATGTGCGAGGATTCTGTGCAGACCTTAGGCCACTTTACGGAACTGCATCACTCAAGGGTTTTGGTGTCTGCTTGGGTTCGGGGAGCAGCTCTGTGTGGAGCCCAAGGGACCACTGTAAATAAGTATTCTCCATTTTATCTTTTTTATTTTTTTTTTGGCAGGACCAGGGTTCAAACAACCTTACACTTACCAGGCAGGCACTTGTACTACAGAGTTATCTCCCCAGCCCCCATTTTATCTATTTTTAAAATAATATTTTTTATAGCATCAAGGTAATTACAGTCATTTAGGTAATTTATAACCTTAAGGTAATTACAGAAAGAACATCAGGCTGGGGAGATAGCTTGGTAGACTAAGTGCTTGCCTGGCAAGTGCAAGGTCCTGAGTTCAATCTCTGGTACTGCAAAAAAAAAAAAAAGAAAATATCGGCTGAGTGTTGTTTTGTTTTTTTGTTTTTTTTATGACTAATCCATTTTAAACAAAATCCAGTCTTAGAAAAGCATAGTTCTGCACTGGGGAGATAGCTGAGCAGTCTTAAGTGCCCACTTGGCAAGCGTAAGGATCTGGGTTTGATCCCTGGTACTGTATGCCATGCTGGCAACTGAAACCAGGCATGGTGGCACACACCTGCAATCCCAGTGCTGGGAGGCTGGGACAGGAGGATCACTACGAGTCTGAGCTGCATAGTGAGACCCTGTAACAACTAACTAAATGATTTAAAAAACAACATAGAGACTGGGCATGGTGGTGGCACGAACCTGTAATCCCAGCTCTTGGGAGGCTGTAAACAGGCGGATCTCTACAAGTCCAATCTAGTAGTGAAACCCTGAATACCCTGTAGAGCTTCCCTAAAATAAAAAACAAAAACAAAAACAAAAAACAATTCCAGAAAACATACAGTTATACCAAGAACAAATAAGAAATTACAAGGATCAGGCCATATTATATCACACAGATAAAAGGCATTATTGAGCTGGGTGGCATGGTGGCGCACGCCTGTAATCCCAGCACTTGGGAGGCTGATGCTGGAGGATCAGTGTGAGTTTGAGACCAGCCTGAACTGCATAGGGAGACCCTGACTTAGAAAGCAAAAAAAAAGAAAAAAAGACAATATTGGTTTTATACTGTAGGTCTGTGTGCACAAATAAAATCCTATCTTTTCCTGTATGTATGTTTAGATTTCTTACATAAATAACAAAATATTTCATTTATTTTAGTAGAATGAACTTAGAAAAAAAAGAATTGATAACTCCCAAGATTTATGCTTACTTTTTTCTAGTTCTGTTGGTTTGATAGAAGATACAATTATATCAATTCTACTTCTGTTTGCTTCTTTTATATTTGACCTAACCAGAAAATTTTTTTTCTGTAAATGAAGCCCACGTGTATCTTGAGGAATGTACCCCTGCGGCTCTTGGTTTCCCATCTCTTCTTTGTTTCAAAGCCCCATCCATGTGAGTCTCCTTTCTTTGAGCAGTCTATAAGCTTGAACCTCCTCTTTTGCTTTTACAGACTTGTGGCCCACGCTTGCTTTAGTGGTTTCACACCAAGCTCTGAGTAGCTGGCTGGTTGCCAGGTTCCTCAGACATCTCTGCATCCTGCTCCTCATAGCCTGGTCTGTCCTGTTTCTGAGCCCTGACCTTGCAGCCTTTTGTCTGTCTGTCTGTCTTAAGTATTTAGTACAGGGTCTCACTACACAGATTGGACTTGTAATGATCCTCCTATTTCCAGCCTCCCAAGAGCTGGGATTACAGGTGTGCACTGCCACCACACCACCCTCTCAGTGCGACCCTGGTGAGGTCAGCAGGGCACACTGGGGATCAAACCCCAGGTCCCTGAGCTTGCCTAATCAGGTGCTTTAGCCCGCTGAGCTATCTGGCTGGCCCAGAAAACATGCAGTTATACCAAGAACAAATAAGAAAGTACAAGGATCAGGCTATATTATGTCACACAGATAAAAGACAACCCTGTTCCTTTTTAACAGGGTTCACACTGGTTCCAAAGTGCTGTGTAGGCTCTTCTGCTAGGTCTCACGTCCTCACTTGCAGTTTCTTTTTTGTTCTTCAGTTTATCTTTTCTGCAGCGGTGTCTCTTTCTCCCTGTCCCTCAAGGTTGAAGGGTTCAGAATTTTTTTTATGTGTTCTTGAAATTTGTTCCACACATTTAAGGGAATTCCAGAATTCATATGCATTTGCTTTGGTCTCAGTTTCAGTTTTTGGTTTATCTGCTGAGAAACCTGAGATTTGTGTTTCTCTAGTGGTCCTGGTCCTCTTTATCTTCCTGCAAATTATTTTCACTTTTATTTTGTGTTTTTTCTTCCTACAAGTTAGGATACAGCTCTGTGGTGTGGTCTCTTCTTCAGAATCCAGCTCAGTGTCACTCCTTTAGGCCAGGAGGCAGCAGTGCACTCTACATCCTTTCTTCAGTCCGGAGGTGGCCTTCTGACATAAGTTTGAAGACCTTGTCCACCTCTTTTTCTTTTAAATGTGGTGGCTTCCAGCAGCCTCCTGAGGTTTTCGGCACGTGAAGTAATACACACTGTTGTCGGGTTTCCTCACCTAAGCCACAGCCCAGAGGTGTCTTCCCGTCACTTGGGGCACCTTGGATACCCTTGGTGCTGGGGTGGAGGGACATGTCCCCCTGTCACTGCCCCATTACACCCTTACAGTCTGGCAGTGTCACAGTCACTGTAGTCATTCCCAGGCCTGCAGGTGCTGTCTTTCCAGTGCTTGGTGACATGGGGGTTTGTGACATGCTCCTCTGCACAGCCTCTCCTAGGCCGGCTCAGGGAAGTGGAGACTTGGTTTTGCCTCATCCCACGCAACAAGGATGGGCCTCTGAGGTTTCCTCTCTTCCCCTCGGCCTTGTCTCTCCCTGCTGTTCAGTTTCTGCAAAGCCGGTGCCTCCTTAGCAGCTGCTTCCCACCATTTCCGAAAATCAGAAGCGCCCACCCCACAGAGGCTCCCTGCAGACCGAGTGCAGCATTTGGATGCCTGGGGGGTGGGGGAGGCCTGTCCACTATGGGAGGCTGACTGCTTCCTCCCAGGAGCCCGGGTGGCCTTGGCCCCGGGTGGCCATTGTGCCAGGATTGCTCGCCATTGGAGAGCGGCTCTGTAAACACTTGACCCTACTTCAGGAAGATAGCATTTTATCAGAGCATGAAGGGCGTGTGTGTGTGTGTGTGCGTGTGTGCTGAGAACCCTAGGTGACACTGGTCTGACAGTGTCTGAAAGTCAGTGACCACTGGCCTAGGTTGCCATTCTTGTTAACCCTAAGCTTGCTGGACACGTGGTCAGAACAGCAGATGGTTAATCATTCCGTTCACGCCACTCTCCTACAAAGCCTACAGTGTGGGGTGAGGTCCATTGCCTTGGTGTGGGCAATACATTCTGAGAGACAGACGCCACATCGGTGAGGCTTCCCAAGGCTGGGGTACTGTCATCACCTGCCCAGGACAGGCTCCAAGCTCCACCCCGCCTCTCTGGTAACAGGGTGCCTGCCAACACTCAGTGGCATGGCCTTGGGCCTGTGTTCACCCTTCCTTAAAGCAGAGGGGCTGCTCTTTGGGGTTCAGCTTTCCAACATAAAGAAGTCACTGGAATAGTTTTGTTGACCTGTGGGACCCTTTCAAGGGATATTGATGATGTGTTTGGTTTTGGTAACTCAGCTTCTTTTTTTTTTTGGTACCAGAAGTGGAACTCGCGACCTCATGCTTGCCAGGCAGGCAGGCGCTGTGCCACTGAGCTAAATCCCTGCCTGCAGCTCAACTTTGACTTCCTTTTTTCCTGCCTTTGCCAATCTGTCAGAAACCCAGACGGTTCTTTCTTCCCAGCTTTCACTTCTCTTCCCATTCTTCTCTGTCCCTTGATTTGGCCTGAGGGAGTCTGCCCATGACAGGTGGCCTCGGCCCAGGAAGTCCTTGTGTAGATCCCTAACTGATGTCACGGGTACCTGTAATCTCAGCACTCTTTCTTTCTGAGCCTAGCACATTCACACTGAGCTATCTCCTCAGCCTCCTTCCTATCCCACTTTTTTTTTTTTTTGTACCAGAAGTCAAACTCACTACTTTGTGCTTGCCAGGCAGGCATTGTACCCCTGACCTGTGGCCTCAGCCCAATCCCAGCACTCTGAAGCTGAGGCAGAAAGATCACAAGTTCAAGTCCAATCTGGGCAATTTAGTGAAACCCTGTGTCAAAATAGAAAATAAAGGAAAAGGGTCATTGCAAAGGCCTAAGTTCAGTAGCCAGTATCCACACACATAGTGGTGACCTCTTAATCCTTCCCTCCCTCTCCCTAAGGGCTCCATCATGATGTCCCTAGGGAAAAAGTGGTTGAAACAAGCCATATTTAAAAGTAAATATCCAAAATGAATAAATAAAGAAACAAACACAACAAGCAAACAAATAAATAAATAAATAAAATTTAAAAAAAAAAAAAGATTAAGGCAAACAACTAAGAAACTGAATGAAAATCTTAAACGTGCAGAAAAGTCCATTGAATTCCTCTTCTCTCCTGCATAACAGATCGATGTAGATCAGCAACCTCCAGGGCACAGTTGAAA
>PVKN010012614.1:0-20618 GCA_004027915.1 Capromys pilorides
TCAATTCCATTAACTTCTTCTCTAATCTCTTATGATTTCTTTCCTTCTATTAATAATGTTCTTTTTAGGTCATCGACACGTATCATTAGGTTATTTGCAACCACTCCATTTTTTATGTGTGCATTACAATCATAACCTTCCTTCTCACAAATGCTTTCAATGTCCCACAGGTTTTGATGTTATGCTTCCATTGTCATTTGATTGAGGAAATGACTTTCTTGATTTTCTGTCATCTACCAATAATTCAATAACATTATTTAACACTACCAATAATTCAGTAACATATTTAAAGTATATGTGTTTGAATAATTTCTGTGGCCTTTTTTGCTGACTTCTGGCTTCATTCCAGCATGCTCTAACAGAATGCACTGGGTTCCAGTATTTCACTTCTTCTGCATTTTTTTTTTTTTTTTTTGCGGAACTGGGGATTCAACTCAGGCCCTCATACTTGCCAGGCTAGTACTTATTCTACTAAGCTATCTCCCCAGCCCCTCTTCTGTATTTCTTTAAGCAAGCTTTCTGGCCTAAGATATGGTTTATTGTGGAAAAGTTCCACATATCAATGAGGAAAAAAGTACATTCTGTTGTTTGATGAAATACTGTATACAGCTATTAAATTCATTTGTTCAACGCAGCCATTGATATTTCTTTGGTTGTTGCCTGGCTGACCTAACTGTGAGAGTGCAGTATTAAAGCCCCTGCACTGTGATTGTACTGGTGTCTACCTGCTCAACTGAATGGAATGTTGTATTCCACACTTTCACTTTCAGTCTATTTACTTCCTTTTGGAAGAGGTGTGTCTCCTATAATCACTTTTTTTTTTATTGCACTTTAATTTTTTTATCCACTCTGCCAGTCTACTAGTATTAAGGAGTTCATAGACTTGTTACTGTATCATCCTTCCAGGGCTGATATCTTATTTTTTCTTTTATTTAAATATTTTCCAAGTTAGATGTATACTTTCCTTTGGGCTCTTTGTTGCTGAAGGCTAATTTTGCAGGACATAAAAGCCTGAATCGACCACTGTGTTCTTTTAGGGCTTGAAAAGTTTGCTTTAGGCTCTCCTGGTCTTTAAGATTTGTGCAGAGAAATCCAACTATTTGGATGGGCTTGTCTTTTTAAGTTCCCTTATTTTTTCTAATAGCTCTTAGTATTCACTCCTTTTGCTGAATTTCTGGAATTTTCATTATGATGTACCATGGAAAGGTTTTTTTCTGGCCTTTTTAGTTTGCTATTTGGGGTTCTATCTGCCTCTTGAATACAGAGTTCTTTCCCCAGATATAGGAAACATTCTGCTGTGATTTCAGTGAATATTGCTGAAGTTTGCTTCCCATGCTTTCCACTGATTTTTTTTTTTTTTTTTTTTTTTGGTACCAGGGATCAAACTCAGGCAAGACTTATTCCACTGAGCTATCTCCCCAGCCCCTTCCACTGAATTTTTAATATCTATTTTCTTTTCGATATAATTCTTCTCTGAAGTGCTTATTCATGTTTTATATTATCTTGCTTAGCTCCACTAGTTTGGTTTTTCTTCTTTAAACTTATCAAATATTTTGGTAAAAATACTTTATTTGTTTAGTTAAATCCTGTTGGAACATCTTATACATTTATTTAATTTTTTTTTCTTTTATTTCTTCAAATATTTTGACCATGTGGTCTTCAATTAACTTTTCTTATAGCTTCCTCTACTTTAGTGTCCATGAGGACAGCTTTTGTGGTTTTAGGGAACATTTTGTTGCCTTGCTTTCTCATGTTTCCACTGGTTTTGATCTGTGGGTTGAAGATTAGAGAAATCGTCACTACTGTGGAGATCTTAAGTTTGGTCTCCCTATGATATACACTTGGGTTTAATTATGTTTTGGTGCTTGTACTCTTCAATTTACTTAGCATGTTTGTATGCCTTGTTGTGTTCAGTCTTTTGGGTTGCTTAATATCCAGTAGTAGTTGTATTTGTAAAGACAGGACGTACCTCTTCCCCTAGGAAAGAAGTTTAGCATTGCAACACATTTTCCCACACTGTTTTGTTTTTGCACAGAATTCTCTTTTATGTCTTTAAAAATTAATAGGACATACACTCACGCTATATTTTGCAAGCTGGGCTTGAACTCTTAATCCTTTTGCCTTAGCTTCATATCCAGGATTACAGGTATGTTCTACTACATCCACATTGTAAGAAGATTTTAGGCAAGAAGTTTACATGTATCTATAAAGTATTATTACAATAGCTGAGGGCTGGGGAGACAGCTCAGGGGCTAAAGTATCTGCCTGCAAGCACAAGGACCTAAGTTTGATCCCTAGCACCACCAAAAAATAACATGACATGACACGACATGAAATGAAATAAGATAAAGTAGAGGAGCAAAATGTATTGAGTACTGAATTGAAAAGTTATAATCTATCTCCAACATTAAGAGTTGTACCCTAGAAAATACACAGTCAACTATGTACCTTAACCTGATAAAAAAAATTATGTATTCAACTAACTTAAAAGTATATAAACCATGGGACACAGTATAAATTTGAGGGGATGTTATTACAAATGTTAAAGTTGATACTGCCTCCCCTCTCCACAGTAATACAACTAGAGGTTTTGATTTCATTATCCTCGAAATTATTTATGTTGTTTGGAAGGTGACAACTAGTATGACCTGCTAACAGCATCATCAACGTATTTTTTGCTAATATAGATACCCAAAAATGACTACAAGATGTAAAAATAACATCTATAGTGACTAAAAATGTATAAGGCTTCCTGAAACAGTGAAGAGCTTAGACTGTTTGTTATTAGAAATTGAAAGAGAAATTTATCACAAATTCTTAATTTATACTAGCCCTTTAGCACAGTTCCTAATTTCAGATGGGAAAGGAGAACAACACTAGGGATGGATATACTTACAGAAATTAGAATGAATGTACCCCAAACACAAGCAAAAAGATAGAATGCACTAAGCTGACCAGATTCATTAAACTTGCTGTGCTTCGTTTTGGAGAAGTGCATTCGCCTGTTAATTTTCTAAAAATAAAAACATCTATTAGTAATAAAGAATAAATTATAAATATATGTCTGTCATAGAATGGAGAATTAGTGCCTTATAAAGCACAGATTTCTCAGATTGAATACTTACATCCAACACATACTCTTGAATTACGGCATGAACAATTATTGCCACCAGCATGTAGAAGAAAACTGTAGCCAAATCTTTAATACCATAGTAATAAAGGGATGCTGGCTCTGTAGCTTGTTCTTCTGAAAGTGAAAAAGGACACACATACACAAAAATATGCATAAGGATATAAAAATAGCACTAGTACAACATAGTTGTGGAAATAAATGGGGATGCTAACCTAGTAAACTTTTATAGAAAAATTCTAGATAATTTGCTCTCTGATATCTTGAGTTTTAGGGGGCAATGGAAACTGAATGACTTAAAACCTGGAGTTTCAGGAATTACTTACAAAGACTTGACACATGACAGTAACAACTATCAAAGACCAATAAACAAAGGAGGGAAGGCGGCACTCAATGAATTCATATTGGCACAAGGGAATATTTCATGTTCCTAAAGTTATGCTTGGCCTATTTGCCTGTTTTTTTTTTTTCTTTCTAAGAACTTAATTTCTCCTTCAAACTGGACACTATAATTCTGAAAGAAACTGATCTGACCTTTGATTTAGTTTTGATTTAGAAGTAGAGAGAGAAACAACTGCTACTTAAAATTTTTATATTTATGTATTTATTTATTTATTTATGTAGGTATCAGAGATCAAACCCGGGGCATTCTACAACTCAGCCCCTTTCCCAGTCCTTTTTGTTTTATTGTCCACTAAATTCTCATTTGTACTTGCAATCCTACTTTAGCTTCCCAAAGTACAGTGATTATAAATATGTACAACTGGTGTGGATTAAACTGTATTTAAGTCTTTGCTATTGCTTTAATTTTTTAAAATAAATCTTAAATACTTGTAAATTGCTGATACTTGTTCTCAAGCTTAATGTTTATGGGAACCATTTAGATAAGCCTTATATTCTTTGGCATATTCTTTAAAAAATATACTTAGTACAGGATCTACAGGGTCTCATACACAGATTGGACTCATACTGATTATTTTCAGCTTCCCAAGTGCTGGGATTACCGGTGCACACCACCATGTCCAATCTCAATCTGTCTCAGTGTGCCCCGAGGGTGGAGCAGGCATAGCACGCTACAGACTGAACCATGGTCCCTGTGCCTGCCTTAAGCAGGTGCTTTAGTCCACTAAGCTATCTGGCTGGTCCTTTTCTGGCATATTTTAATTTCTAACCACTTGCAGTTTTCAGCACCCTGATATGTAAGTTACTGAATCTACAAAAACTGTATGTAACTGAACAAAAACTCAGTGTTGTACACCTGATCTTATATTCTAAATAGAAAAACCTCAGAGCTTGTTTATTGGCTAAATAGGTTCCTATTTTATTAATCAAACATCTCATTCCTCATTTATGCTAGTTATAGTACTGCATCTAACCACAATTTCCTGTAACAATTGGATTTTTACAGTATAATTTAGAAATAAAACTTTTGAAGTAAAAGCTGAAAGTGTAGTTTATAATTTCTAGAGCATGCTGATATTCTCTCGAATGTAACTGATAAAGACAGAGCACAACAACAGCAAAAAATGAAAATAAGTTTAAAAGGCTTGCTATTCAAGGTCTAAATATAATTTGGAGGTCCAAAAAACTGAGCCTGAATATTGTCTACAGAAGCCTTGAGGAATGACACTACATACATTTAAAATCTAATTTTTAGAATTTTATGAAAATAAAGGAAGCCAGAGAAGGTAATTAAAAAGTTCTTTGACAGAATTTTAAGCCCCTCACAAAAATATAGTCAAATACAAACATCAGATTTTTGATGTACAAAAACCAAAATAACTTTTGGTGTAGTCACAGACAAAATTTAGTTTTAATAAATATTTCCAACTTTGTTCAACTGGACTTCTAATTAAATAGAAAATTTATAACGAAAATTACTTACCTGATGCAGGGAGGGTAACATTGTATTGAAGAGTAACAAAAATGATAGAAGCTTTTGCTGTTATCTATAAAGAAAAGAAGAAAAACAAGAGTCATTTTCTTTTCTTTTTTTCACTTTATGTATTTGGTACAGGGTCTCACTACACAGCTTGGACTTGTGATCTTCCTGTTTTTCAGCCTTTTTATCATTGGGATTACATGCATCACGCATCACCATGCCTCCACTTGTTTGCCGGCAAAGCACACCCTAGGAGTGGGGCTGGTATGGTATATAGGACCGAGGATTGAACCCTGGTCCCTGTGCTTGCCAAAGCAGGTGCTTAGTCTGCTGAGCTATCCCACTGGCCTCCGGAGTTATTTTCTGATCTTCCTTAAAGAAGCAGACAAATTCTGTCCCCAAGTCTAAGAAGGAAGGACAGCTTAGTTCCTGGGCACGCTGACAGGCACTATGAGAATTTCTGGTAATTCACCCAAGTATTCTACAATTTAGACAAGGTTATGCGTAACTCATCCCTAAGATTTCAAAAATAATGATTCTCTATTCTAGGGCTATACAATGAAAATAAAAATCTTATCAAGAAAAATTTTAGGTATTAATTTTAAAAAAGGGGGAGGAAAGTTAGCATAAAAACAGAAAACATGCAGGGCTTATCTTCCAAACTCTTGACAGTTTACTGATCAATAAATATTTAATTGATTTGACTATTAGCATAAGCAGTCAGAACAGAAAAATTAGTTACTAAGCATTATAGGCACCAGGCACAATACTAGATAAGAAAGGCTAAAGTAACGAATGAAATAACTGATGAAAAGGAGTTCAACTGTCTCTGGGAGACAAGTAAGAAAACTGTTACAATACTATAAAAATCAGTGTCGGGGCTGGGGAGATAGCTCAGTAGAATAAGCGCTTGCTGGGCAAGGGCCTGAGTTCAATTCTCAGTTCCACAAACAAACAAACAAACAAAAAACAGTTTTGCCAGGGCGATGGCTCAGCGGTCTAAAGCGCCTGCTTAGGAAAGCTTAGGTCAACTGCAGGGACTGTGGTTCAATTCCCAGCATTACAGGCTGTGCCAGCACCACCCCCAGGGCAGTCTGAGCCAGCCATAATATAAAAAAAGAAAATCTTAGCTAGACGTGGTGGTGCATGCCTGTAATTCCAGCACTTGGGAGGTTGAAGCAGGAGGGTGGGTGCGAGTCTGAGACCAGCCTGGGTTACAAAAGTGAGCTCAAGGCCAGCCTGAACTGCACAGCGAGACCCTGTCTCAAAAAGACAATAAACAAACAAACAAATATCAGTGTCAATACTGTTCACTGAGTGTTCAGGTGCTGTTGGAAAACCTCTCTACTTAGACCTCAGTTTAATCACATTAAGAAACCCTTCTCCGCTGGGGAGATAGCTCAGTGGCATACAGCTTGGCAAGCATAAGGTCCTGAGTTCCATCACTGGTACCTAAAATAAGATAAATAAAAATAACCAGTTTACTTCTTTCCCACAGACCGTGCCAGGCTGGCCCCACCCCTGGGGCACACTGAGATAGCAATTGAGACTGGGTGAGGTAGTGTGTCCCTATAATCCCAGCTCTTGGGAGGCTGTAGACAGGTGGATCACTACGAGTCCAATCTAGTAGTGAGACCCTGAACACTCTGTAGACTCTTCCCTAAAATACAAAAAATAAGTAAATAAATATTTATTTAAAAAAAGGAACCCTACCCTGACTTTCTAGATCAGAGCACTTTCCTTGTCATTATTTCAGAGAACTGTACTCCTTTCCTTTAAAACAAATACTCTGCTATGATTCTATTAATTTGTCCCACTCATTACAAAGTAAACTCCAGAAGTGCTGGGACTATGCCTATGTCTGCGTGCCATGTATGTATAGTGCTAGCACTGGGTCTGGCATGTATAAGGCAACTGATCAATACTACTGAATACCAAATAAAATATCAATTAGAGTAAGCATGCAAACCAAAGACAACGGATCTTCAAGAGCCCAGATAAAAGATAATTAAGGCGTAAACTCAGGTAGTGGTAGTGAGATAGAAAAAACACTTTGGAAGCATCATAAGGCATTTTAAGCAAGAATATGTTAAACATTATTCACTGATGGTCACAGCCTGTACAACTGAGTAGTAGTATTATTAATAAAAAAGTGGAATACAAGAACAGCAAATTTTGGGTAAAAAAGAAGAAACTGAGTTTTGGATGAACTAACCAATGTTCCTATGAGACACACAGGTGGAAAGAGCCTCAGGCAGCTTAAACATAAGTCTAGAATTAAAGGCTGGTTCTCAACTGCAGCATTACTTTGAAGTCTTCTGGCATTAGTGCTGTGTCTTCTAAAGTGATGCTGAAAATCTGATCTGTCTCTCACTTTCCTGATAAAAAGTGAATAAATTTGGATCCATCATGTATTCTGTATCATTACGTGCTGCTTTGTCAAAGGGCCAAAACCAACAGGATCATCTGAAAACAGACTAAAACTGTGAGCCAAAATAAACCTGTTCTCCTATAAAATGATTATCTTAGGTATATGTTAGAGTAACACAAAGCTGACTAACACAGTTCCCAAACTAAGAAATGGTCAGAGAGGTAAAAAGGAAAAAAGACAGACTGGTATCCCAAGTCAAGTAGGAAAAATTTTAGAGATGTAAGTTAACAAAGTCAGAGTTTCAAAACAGATGTGTCAAGAGAGTACAGCAGATTGGATTACTTAGGAAGGCACCAGTATCCATGGTTTGAGTAAATCCAATAAAGTACTGAGAGGAACAAGCAGATGCAATTGATTGAAGAATATAAAATAGACAAAATAATGCCTAATAGATGCTAGGTCAAGACTTATGTTGTATTGTTTCTCATCATGCAAGATGGTGGGTGAAAAAACTGAGAAGCCAGACACTAAAGTAAAGAAACCCAAATCCAAGAAGGCTGCTGCCAGCAGTACTGGTAAAAAGGGTAAGGTGAAGGCAAAAAGACCAAGAAGGGGCAGCCCCATTGCGGCAGAAATCCTGTCCTGATCAGAGGAATTGATAGATGCTCCCCATCTGCTATGGACTCCAGAAAGGCATTGTACAAGAGAAAGTACACAGCTGCTAAATGAAGGTTGAGAACAAAAATGAAAAAGTTCTTGTGATCACAAAACCAGTCAGTGGGGACAAGAATGGAGGTACCCAGGTGGTTAAGCTTTGAAAAATGCCTAGATACTAACCTACTGATATGTGCCCCGAAAGCTTTTGAGCCATGGCAAGAAACCCTTCAGTCAGCATGTGAGGAAACTTAGAGCTAGCATCACTCCCATCACCACCTTGATCACCCTTACCGGACATCATGGAGGCAAGAGTGGTCTTCCTCAAGTAGTTGGCCAGTGGCTTGTTACTTGTGACTGGGGCTCTTAACCTTAATCATGTTCCTCTATGAAGAACATATCAGAAATGTGTCATTGCTACCTCTACAAAAATTGTTATCAGCAAAGTGAAAACCCCCAAACACCTCACTGATGCTTACATCAAGGAGAAGCTATGGGAACCCCAGACACCAGGACAGTGAGATCTTCCACACCAAGAGAGATATCAGATTTCAGAGCAGTGCAAGGTAGATCAGAAAGTAATGGACTCACAGATTTTAGCAAAAATCAAAGCTGTCCTTCAGCTCTGAGGTTACCTGCGATCCATTTTTGCTGACAAATGAAATTTATCCTCATAAGTGTTCTAAATTTCTAAGAACCTAATTAAAAAATTGATGCATTTTTTTAAAAAAAGACATGATTTTAGGACAAGAAAAGCAGAAATTGTGTATGGGCAACAGTAGAGGTGCTGGGGAGAAGGGCGAAATGAAACACACAGGACAAAAGAGGATCATGGCTAGAAAGCTATAGCAGAGATGAAACTGTAAGGATGTAGTGCTCCAGAGTGTTTCCTCTTACCTTGGGAAGAAGTTAATACAGGCTGTGTCTCCTTATCTGAAATCCCTAGCATCAGAAATACTTATTTTTTCAAACTTTTTATGATTTTTGGATTATCTATATATATGAGATGAATAATGAGATTTCACAAATTTACATTTCATATATAACTTATACATGTAGCCTGAAGACAATACAACTTTAATGTGTCTGTTTCTACTACAATCTTTCACAAGTGTGGAATTTTCTTACAATCTTTTTTTTTATTTTTTGCAGCACTGGAGACTGAACTCAGGCTCATTTTACTGAACTATCTCCCTGGCCCTATAAGTGGAATTTTTTACTTGTGGTATCACGTGAGTGTTCAAGAAGTTCCGGATTTTGCGTAATTTGGAGTTTGGCATTAGAAACATCCAACCTGTGTAGGTAATGAGACAGATAAGAGAGATAATTTGACAAAAGGCAGGAAACCAAGGAAATCTGTATCTGATGAACTCATTTTCCCCATGGGGAGGAGTGGGGGCATTGTCAAAAATTAAGCATAATTAGGACTGAATGACTAGAGGACTATTTATATAACTCCTCTATGCAAAGGAGCTAGCTTGGAAAACCATAGACATTCTTGGACCTCACTTATTCCTTAGGTTAGAAGCCTGATCTATAATATTATCTATCAGCACAGATATGATTTCTGCTAAACCTTACAGATCTGTGATTTGAGAGGCACAAAAAGGCAGAATCTGTAGTCCTCCCCTTATCCATAATTTCACTTCTTGTGGTTTCAGTAAACCTGGCCAATAGTACTTTAAAAATATTAAATGGAAAATTTCAGAAATAAACACAAATTATAAAGTATGTACTATTCTTAGCAGCTTGATGGAATCTTGTGCTGCCTGTCCATCTCTCCCTGGACTTTAATCACCTTTGTCCAGAACTGTGGAGCTGGAACTTGTGTTCATATAACCCTTACACTGTCATTCAGCTTGCTTCATCTCATCATGCATTACACTGTCAGATGTATTCTAAGACAAAGATCATATTCATATTACTTTCATTACAGTACATTATCATCATTATAACACAGTTATTAGTCATTACTGCTCATTAATCACTGTGCTTTATTAATTTTTATCAATAATATGGTTATATAGGAAAACACAGAATATAAGTAAGGGGTATCATTTGTGGTTTCAAGTATTCATTGGGGGTTCTGGAGCATACTGCCATGGACAAAGAGTGGATACTAAGGCAAGTACAGTCTATGGAAAAAGAACAAATCAATGAGGGACTAACAACATAGTGGAGGAAAGGAGCAATAGCTTGGAGTAGTTAAGAGAACTGACACGAATAGCAGAACAAAGAGGCAAACAACGTGTTAGGCTGAACTCTGCTAGCCTACAGTTCAGAATCTGGAAATAAATCTGGCCTACATGACTTAAAAATGTTTAGGATATGACCTCTAACATGAGGGGTAGATAAAAAGATAACTTAAATAGAAAAGGCCAGTAAAGCTACTTTGTTGAAATCTGGGCCATTCACAAGGCCCAGATTGCTATTTCAAGAGAAGGATAGCCTAAATTTCCAGAATAACACAACTTTTATGTGATTTTTAATAAACTAGCTGATTAGTGAATTTCATTCAGTTTCACATCTTTGTTTAGACTTCATATAAACACAGACTCCCCTTCTCATCCTTGGTCTGTAATATGAGGTCACCATAACCACAGCTGAGAAAACTATTAGATTCCTTTACAAACAATAAGTGAAATTTTCAAAGAGAAATTTAAAAGCAACAAGTTAGGTTATCCTTCAAGGCTAAGATTCCAAATAAAATTAAAAGGTGGTCTTTAGTTTACTTAACATGTGATATTAAGCAGAATGAGAGGAGAAAAAATACAAGTACACACCCTCCAAAAAATGTACAGAGAAATTCAACTATAAATCATTCTGCCAGCTCTTTTCAGGCTTAATCTTCAGTCATACCTCACCATCACTGCTTTATTTTAATATTACAACTAGTTGACAGTAAGATAAACCTGCTTGAACTATAAATATGCTACAGATACACTGCACTGAAAAATAACACTTTTGGACATACCATAGTTCTCCACTTATAAGAAAAAATAAGATTTCTTCAGGACCATCTTAAGTTATCTCAAAATAACAAATTATCCAGTTCTGAGTTTTTTTTTTTATCATTTTTTAATCAAGTGGCTGCCTGTTGGGGCTTTTCTTGCTATTGCATTTAGAGGTTAACTATTTTGCATTTGTTAGAGGGAGGTGGGATTACTACAGGGACTGAATTCCTGTAAGATAAACCAATTCCTAAATACCAAATTTCACTTCTCCACCAGCATACACAAAAGTAAGCTCTTAAAAAAAAAAAAAAAAAAGACAAGTAAATGTTGGCATTAAGGCAAACCATGCTTAAAGATACAAATGTCCCAATTTCACTGAATAGTAAATACCCCCAACATAGCTTGTAAGGCACAAACAACTGATAGACTTCAAACACCTACTTGGAAAGTCATTGCCTTCTTAAAGGAAATAGTTCTCTTCTGAACCCTTAATTGTACACTGCTCTTCTGCATCACTTACAGAAAGCTTTCCAAATATCCTATTTTTTGATTATTCAAATTTTCTTTTTCAACTGTTAAGTTATTAATTATGCTTATAAGGACTGATATTGAATAAAACTCCAGGATTTCAGAAATCAACCTCTGACCTTTCCTCCAAACAGATTACTTCTGTACCAATCTTTTCACTATCTACCTCTCTATACTCTAACCACTAGTCCTAATCTTACCAAAATGCTGTCATCTATTTTCCAACTCTAGAATTTTCCAGGGAATACTACCAGTTACACTGCTGTTAACTACTACTTATAGTGCTGCCAAGCACTGAACTAAAATTGTAATTCTCTGAGTAAACCGCTCAGCCCCATCTTATAAAGAAACTTATATTCTGAGATACCCTAATTTGAGCATAAATCTCTGTCTGTGCCTTCAGAATATATGTTTTTACAGCTATGGTATATCTACAATGCTTCTTCACTTTGGGTACTAATGCAGTATGTTATTTTTTTGCTGATTTCAGTGTAAATCCACTGACATTTCCTCAATATATTTACATGAAATGCTCAAGTTCTATGAAAACATCCACTTCTGTTTTCAGCAAATACTGTCGTTTTATAATTATGTTAAATTTGAGATCAAACTGCAATTATTTTAAAGTCATATAGCAAAACTCACCTAGTCAATACTTAACCATATGGAGATAATTTACTTTCAAATCCTAAAACTTTAACATTTGGTAAGAAAAAATAATGACTTGTACAAAATACGGTATTACACTTTAACCCTACTTTTTGAAGTACCCCTAAATTATTTTCAAAGTCAGGGATTCTTAGCACGTGATGGTGGGTTATACAAATGAAAGCATTACTTTTAACATCAAAATAGAAAGCATACATAAATATCAAATTCAGCACTGTAAACATATACGGTATATTTTATGCAAGCATGCTAAAACAAACACTACCACTGAGCTACATATCCAATCCTGTGTTTTTAATATACATTCACACAAGACTAGCTAAACTGTCTGATGCTTTACAGCTGCATCATCTGACTTCTCAACTGCCAGAAGGCAGCCGGCAAGCAGAAAAACCGAGTTTCAGACGTCAGTTACCAAGCAAGTTCACTTTCTACTTGTCCTTCAGCTGTACCTGTTGCCTCCTTAGTGGTGATTTCAAACATACATGACACTCCCAGGAATAAAAATATTGCCTTTATATCTAGATTCAGAAATGCCCATTAAAAGAGAAAAAATGTAAAATATTAAATCATCTAAAAATAACATTTACAATACTCCAAATGGGCTCCATTTTTCATTTTTTGGTCAGTTTCTCATTCCATTGGTTTTTCTCAAGCATTCTTAATTTCACTCACATTTTTACAGCACTCCTCTAGGCACTAGTACTAGACTAGTAAGGTAGGAAAAGAAATTATCTTTACTGAGTGAGGCTACACGCCAGGGAACAGAAGACAAAACAATAATCAGTGTATTAGATGAGACATGGGTGTCAGAAAAATTGCGAAGGGAAAGAAAAGGAATGGGCGTGCATATCGGGGAGCAAAGAAAAAAACCGTAGGATGTTACACGTTCACCTTGCAAAGTTTACTGCCCACATTCAACAGCTGTTAAATAAGTCATCAAAACACTAGAGATGTGGGAGAGAATTTACACACTCCTGACATGCTCATCCTCTGGCGCTTCACGGAGTGCTCGGCACAGCTCCTCACAACCTCGATTTATGGGTCAGACTCTGTTTCTTTACCAAGGCGAAAAGGGAGAAAAGTTCAGTAACTGGTAAACTGGTCATCGGTGAGACCAGAGCGGGGCTCGCGGCGCGCGTGCCCAGCGCTTCCGCCCTCCCACCCTCCTACCCTCCCACCCCGCCGCGGACGCCCGGCTCCGCGGGGCCCGGCGCTCCCCAGTTCGTACGGGAAGAGGGGCCTGGGTTGCGGGGCCCACGCCAGCCGCCCGCCCCTCCCGCCGAGCCTGCTCTCCGCGCGGCCCGCTCGGCGGCTCAGGGCCGAGCCGTCCCCGCGCTCCCGCCCCTCGCCGGCTGCCACGTAACCCTTCGCGGGAACCAGGAACTGCGCGGCGGCGGCGGCTGCGGGCTGCGGGCTGCGGGCTGCGGGCGGGAGGGGCGCGGCGCCCGGGCAGGGTGGGCGCGGCGGACCCACGCCCGTCGGCTGCGGCCTGGCCCGCAAGGCTGGGCAGCGGCCGCCGGCCTCGGGGGAGCCGCGGGCGCGGGCCGGGGCAGGCCGTTCCCGGGGGTCCGAGCGCCCCGTCCGAGTCCCGGTTCCCGGGCTGGCTGCTGGGCTCCGGGCGGGGGGCAGCAGGGCGGGCTCACCTCAAACATAAGCCCCAGCAGGAAGACCATCGCCACACAGGAGACGATGTCCGCGTGATTCTGCAGGACGAACTCGTGGCTCAGGACCGGGGGGCTCTTGGTGCTCTTCTTGCGAATCGCCATGGTGGGGTCCGCCGCCCGCGCCGGCAGGTGCTCTTACCGGGCTCTGTCCGCCCCAGCTGCTCACCGACCCGCCGCCGCCGCCGCCGCCGCCTCCTCCCCCTCGCTGCACCTCACAGCCTCGCCGCAGCCGCTCGCTGGGGCTTCACTTCCCATCCCATCCCATAGCCAGTACGCAGCCGCTGGGGCCGCCCGAAAAAAAAAAAGGTGAGCCCACAGCAGAGGCGCGGCTGCGCACTAGGGAGCCGGTGCTAGCGTTGCCGCCGACGCCTCTGGCGGCCAGCCCACAGCGCCACCGGCTGGTCGGAGGCCGCGGCCCGGGAGGTGATCGGATCCCAGGGACCCGCGCCGCTCTGCCCCTTAGGGTGTAGGGTTTCAAACGGCGGGGTGGTGCAGTGTTACAAGACGTTTGAGACGCGAGCTTGAACGTGCTGAGAACCCTGCGGGGCCCAGGGCCGCCGCGTGCTGTGGCGAACGCGCCAGCAACGGTGTCTTCTGCCTCTGCTGGTCACTGTGGGTCACACGGATGGTCATTGGTGTACACTGAAAATACGACTATAGCCTGAGCACACATGGGCGCGGCACCTCCTCTAGTTTGAGCATCTTTAGATTTAATTTCAGAGTTAATTTAAACATGTCTTTGGACTTTTATCATAGGGTGGGGGTGGGGAAGGGGGCTTCTAGCCATGTCCATCCCCCAACCTCCCCCTGGAACTGGTTCAAGGGGGTGGGATCAATCTAAATTTACCTGTTTTTATATTATTAACAATGCCTTCTAGTAACTGGACAGAACGTGAAAAAGGATTGTGGATTAAACATTTCTTCCTCGTGTTATCGATGTGCCCAAAGAGCTGTTTATATTGTTCCCCTGACAAACTGCACCGCTGTTTAACTACCTGCTACATCTACACTCCAAATTCATCCTAGATTAAGAGCCCTACCAACAACCATCCAGTCCAACCCATCACTAAATCCAGGCAGTTTAGCCTTTCCCTTCCTCACTGCCGCAGCCCCAGGTAAGGATTTATCTCCTGCCTAAGGTGTGCACCACGACGCCCAGTTTCGGTGGTTGGCACAGCCCAGCAACACTGTAGCTCAGTGTAGCGGAGGTGTTTAATTAATTTCTATAAGATTTGATTTTCTCCTTTTTGTATTCATATATTCAAAATAATATGTTGTAACTTTTCACTGTGACAAAATACCAGAGGATAAAGAAAATTTATAAAGAAGGGAAGATTTATTTTGGCTTGTGGTTTCAAGGTGTTTGGCCACACAGCTCCAGGCCTGTGGTAAGGCAGAAGGTCATGGTGAGGAGCTTGTGGACCAACGCTGTGCACTTAACAGTGACCTGGAAGCAAGAGAGAAAGTCAAAAGAAAATACACCCTTCGAGGCATCTATTTCCTTCAAGCAGACCCCACCTCGGAAAGTTTTCAGGGCCTCTCGACAGCCGCAGTAAATTATGAAACCATTCATAGATGAGCTCATTGAGAAAGGCAGAGCCCTTATCATCCATCGTCCTCGCCTTGGCCAGAAAAAGACTGACTCCTTGGCGCAGATCTTTAGAACGTCCATGTCTGTATCAGACCTTGTTTCCTTACCAAGGCAAAAAGAAAAGTTCAGTAACCAGTAATGACACAAGAATTAAAGCTCTCAAGTCCAGCCAGATAGCTGTGCGGACTAAAGTGCCTGCTTAGGCAGAGCGTAGCAGCCCGGGGTTCGATCTCCGGTGTGCCGTGCTGGCGGCGCACCCGGGGTGCTCTGAGATGGCGATTGAGACTAGGCGTGGTGGTGCGCGCCTGTAATCCCAGTCCTTGGGAGGCTGCAAACAGGAGAATCACTGAGTCTGACCTATGTAGTGAGACCCTGTAGATCCTGTAGACCCTGTCCAAAAACACACATGCACACACACACGAATTAAAGCTGTCAGTGCGTGAGTGTCCAGCAGACACTACAAGTAGGCAGTGGACCGCTGTTTCTGGCGATCCTCTCTGCTCTCCAGTCTGGGTCCTAGAAGGAGATCCTGTCCCTGATGGCCTCACAGGCATCTGGGTAATTTCCACCATTTGGCTATTGTGATTTGTGTACAAGTTTCTGTTTGAGGACTGGGGAGATAGCTCAGCTCTAAAAGTATCTGCCTGGCAAATGCAAGGTCCTGAGTTTGATTCCCTGCACTTCCTTAGCCCCCCCCCTCCCCCCAAAAAAAAAGTGAGGAAAGTTTTTGTTTGAATATGTTTTTTACTCTTTTGGGCATATACATAACCATTAATTTTTGGTCATAAGGTAACTTTATTTTTAACCTTTTCAAGAAATTATAGACTGATTTCCAAAATGGGTGCAACATTTTACAGCTCTATCAAACTCCGAGTTTCTTTTCATCCTATCAACACCTAGTTTCTTTTCTTCTAAAAAAAAAATTTAGGGGACAGTAAATGGATGAGTCTTTCTTACAGGAACAAGAAAATATGGAATTTAAATGGATTTTGGAGGTTTGCTTTCAACTATTTTTATACTTTAAAATATACCAAATTGAAATTTTTATATTTTTGTTTTTGTAGATTTTTTTACCTTGAAAAACTTATTTTTAACTTTTAAAATTGAAAAATAATTGTACCTGACATGAGCTTATACATATTTCTGGCTTTACTCTTCCCCATCCTTCTGTGACATCATCAGTGAACTATCACAGAGGTTGATTAGACAGATGTGACCAGACAGCAGGCTCATGGGAATTTTGAACACAAAGTGAAAATGAGCCCGTAAGCAGAATATGTAACTTTTTCTGCAGTCATGTCTTCCTGCAGGGATAGAGAAGGAAGAGTCAGGCTTTGCAAGGCCAGCAAGGCAGGGGCAAGGGTGTTGGAGATGTGAGCAGCTGGGGGCAGGGTGATGAATCCAAGGCCACGTGGGGTGGTCATGGGTGTTGTGCTGTCTTCTTTTTCCTCACAACACATTTTGGTCCCTACTGTGAAAGATAAGCAACTGCTACTTGCCCTATTCCAGTAAGAACACAACTGGAAGTCAGTAGAAGGCTCTGGTCAAAAACTGAAGCATCTGACAGATGTGTTCTCTCGATCTCTCTTTGCCTTACCACAGTTCTGGCAGTGGCCAGCCTCTGTGGCGGCCACAGCTGTTTGCAGATGTTCCAGCTTAGATCTAAATTGTATACCACAAATCTCACATCTTCAGAGGTACGGTCTTTGGTGAGTAGAACATGAGGGCTTTAACTTTATTAATGTTATTAATTTATTAATGGATTAATCCATACATGAGATCATGGTGGACAGCATTATTAGGAGGTAATGGAAGTTTAGGAGGTGGGGCCTGGT
Organism: Capromys pilorides; assembly: GCA_004027915.1. Lineage (NCBI taxonomy): Eukaryota > Metazoa > Chordata > Mammalia > Rodentia > Capromyidae > Capromys > Capromys pilorides. Next base: position 17,282 of record PVKN010012614.1, read on the forward strand.
TAAAGGGAGTAAACGATGAGGTATAACCTTGGGAACTATATCTTGGTCATGGCTGCTGCTGTTTTGGTTCCTTCCCTTTAAAAAAAATTATTTATTAAATTTTATTTATTTGTTTGTTTATTTATTTATTTGTTACAGGGTCTTGTTACACAGTTCAGACTTGTAGTGATCCTCCTGTCTCAGCCTCTGCAGTTCTGGAATTACAGGCCTGCATCACCACACCTTGGGGTACACCTGAGGTTCTAGGCTGGCGTGGCTTGTAGTACTGAGGATTGAACTCAGGTCCTTGCACTTGCCAGGCAGGCGCTTAGACTGCTGAGCTACCTCCTTGGCCCTGGTTCCTTCCTTTTGTTTCTGCTTCCTGGGTGAGCCACTGTCCTCTGCCATGCCTTTCTACCCTGATGTTCTGCTCTACCTCAGGCCCATATCAGTAAATATCAGGTAACTATAGACTGAGACTTCTGAAATGGTGAGCCAAAATAAATCTTTCTAAGTGATTTCTCTCAGTATTTTTGTCACAGCAGCAAGCAGTTCACTAACACAGCAGGTAACCCTGCTCTCACTGCTCTAGCTTTTCATCTGAGCTTCAGTGACCTCCTCCTCTCCCCTGCCCCTTCCAGCTACTGGTGGTAATAGTTTTCCGCTTTCCTGTTCTCTTCCTTCTTCACCATTTCCTGTTGATTCCCTCAGCTGCTCACTGCTCTGTGAATAGGCCTTTCCCAAAACTCTTTTCAGCTGAACCTTTTTGAATGAGTCATCTTTTCCTAGTCAGTTCTCTCACAGAGGCTAAAGAAATATGAAAGCCTCTGACTCAGAAGTACCTATGGGGTTGAAGAATTGTTGGAAGGTGAGTTGAAGGAGTAGCCAGAGATTGGACGCTAGAAATGATTTCAGAGCTTTCAGTAACTGGCCATGAGATCAGCTGAGTAGATGGTGGGTAGGTGAGATAGATGGAGCTGAGGAGGCATGAGAGGAAGGGGTCTACGCAATAGGAGGCTAGGGTGCTTGACAAACACTTAATATAGCTATCAAATTATTGACAATGAAAGAGTGAGATGAAAAGGGAGCCAGTGAGTGAGCTGGGCACTACCATCTACTGTGGGTGAAGAGAGATCAGAGGGCCATGGAGGTGAGTAGGCAGTGCAGAGTGTAGGCAGGGACTTCCAGAAAAGCTGGGCTTTTGAGAAAGGAAGAAATATCTGTTGGTATCAATGAGAGTCATGAAAGACACCCACTCCACCCTCTGCTCTCTGTGGTATGTGGGGTGCAGGGGGAAATAACCACAACTGCCTCTTGAGAAGGCTCTAGGGAAATCAGGTTTCTGCTTTCAGTTGGAGATGTAGTCATATTTTTGAGAAAGAAGGGAAAGAAAACATTTAGAAAGAGATGGAGAGTGCATAGGATTTGGTAGCTGGCACATATAGGGTTCTAAGGAATACAACAAAAGGGTGTGGAGACTGGGGAGGTGCTTTTAGTGTAAGTCAAATAAAGAATGAATAGAGCATTGTGGAGAGAATGTGGCCATCCACTATGGAGGTTTGTATGTAGTAAGGTATGTTAGTCTAAAAATGGCTGCTAGAGGGACTGATGCTCCAAAACATTTATCTGAATAAGCACTGGTATACACTACTACATGAAACACAGCAGGTCTCCAGTATCTGGGGCAAAGGAGAAGTTTTTAAAGATAGAAAAGTGAAGTCACATGGATCTCACAGATCATTGCTAATGAGTGCTTACTGTAGAAGTTGGAGTTGACTGCTAATAGAGATAGCCATTAGTAGGCAAGTGTCCATGTGAAGCAACTGTCTGAAATACTACAGTTTTGAGGAATTTGTTTGCATAGCATAAGAGTATCAGGGTTCCCCTCTCATGGTCTCCAGGCTCCATTCTGGATAAGTTTGACATAACTGACCTCACTTTGATACTGCCGACTCTCACAAGTGGAACAAGTGTTCAAGTACAGTGGAATTATCCTGATGGTCTTGTAATGGAAAATAGTGCACCAATTCAAATTTTAGCTTCCCTTTTAGGAATGGCCTCTTGAGATGTTTATAGGAAGTTTATGGTGGCCATCACTCCTCATCGTATTAGTCAGCGTTTTGTCATGACAGTGAAATAAAGGACAAAGGCTACGTATGAAATAAAGAGGTTCATTTTGGCTCACAGCTATGAGGTTTAAGTGCAAGACTCGGTTTTTCCATGGTACAGACCTCTTTTGATTGCTGCTCATCATGGTGGAAACATGTAAGCCATTCATATCACGATCTGGGAAGCAGAGATAGATTTGTTGGTCAGGGTCTCATCATCCCTTTTGGCACACGCTCTAAGTAATCTAAACTGTCCCACTAAGCTGTATCCCTTACAGATCCTGTACCTCCCAGTACTGTCACTCTGGGCACCCATCCATTACATATGCATCTTTAGGGGACACTCACTGAAATGAAACTAAGGGTAGATCATAGCGGTGGGGTAGATGGCCTTATGGAGGCACGTGGGGCTTGTGAGGCTCTCCTCAGGTACACTGATTGCATATGTGTGTCCAGCCCTGGAGGCCCTTGCGTGGCCAGCATAGTGCTGGTCTCCATGTATGGTAACCATACTCTGTATACGTAGTACAGTATTCTATAACATGTATCCTGAGCCCTGGAATATTAGGAATTTCAGAATATTTCTTATGCTTTTTAAATAACAGAAAGCAGCTGACTTGGAATATATCTATTAAAGCAAAACTGTGGCACAGTTTAGAAATATAAAGGAACAGAAAGATTATATTTGCCTTGAAAGTGGTTAAGTCTACTTGGCCACAGAATATAGTTCTAAGATAAACACAAAAAAAGCTACCAATAAAAATCAGAACAAAAAAGAGGCCCTGAAACTGAATATACTGCTATTTTTCTTGTATTTACCACCTCAAAGAGCTCCCCTAGTTTCTCATTTCTTCTAAGTCCCATTCCACATAGGTGGGCAATGCTTGTGCTATGATTTGAGAAGGTATTTGAAAGACTGTTTGAAAACCCCAGAAAATGATGATGGATATGAATGATGCTCAGGGGGGTGAAATTTTGCCTAGTAATGCAAGAGGCTTGCTGCACTGTGACTAAGCCTAGTATTAGCCTCAATAATTTATTTTTTGCTATTTTTTCAAATTAATGAACTTTAATTACTTTCTGAAATACATGTTTTTTTTTCATATACATTGATCATACACTGTCCCAACAACAACAAAAGCTGTATGCAGACTTCTGGGAAGAGGGTGGAGTGGCAAGTAATAGGAAAAGTGACTCTGAGATCTGGTGTCCAGATGCTGGATATAGCAATATGAGGAGGAGTCATATAT
>PVKN010012615.1:0-20630 GCA_004027915.1 Capromys pilorides
CCTGCTTAGGAGGGCTCAGGCAACTGCGGGGACTGCAGTTCGATCCCCGGCACCACATGCTGCGCCAGCGCCACCACCAGGGCAGGCTGAGCCAGCCACAAAATGAATAAATAAAGAAACAAACAAACACAACAAGCAAACAAATAAATAAATAAATAAAATTTAAAAAAAAAATAAATAAAAAAATAAAAAAGGGGCCCTGAAGAGACTAGGGGACAGGAGAGGGATTCCAGGCAGCACAGGCTGCAGGAGCAAAGGCTTGTGGACAGGCTAGGGAGCACAGGCCATGTTCTCCATAGCTGGAGACTTAGGGAGGCGTAAGGGGAAGAGCTGAAAGGGAAGTGCAGCTGGATAGAGAAGGATTCTGAATACTATGTCAAGCAGCTCAGGTTTCATCACCAGTGCTGTGCTGTCGGAGCCCATGAAAGGATTCCAAAGCAAAGCAGAGTGATGGGATCAGAATGCTGTGTGGAAAGCGACCGTGGTAGCCTGCCTCGTGGTTGGGCAGGAGGAAGGCGAGCCCCAGGGCAGGAGGGCTGGGAGATCGTTGCAACATTTCAAGTGAAAGAAAATACGGAGGCTGAACTGGGGCAGCCTCAAAGGATGTGGAGAGGTGCCCACGAGGCAGCACTGATAAGACTTGGTGACCCGCTGGGATGAGGAATCAGATGTGACTCTGAGGTTTCTAGCTTAAGCCCTGAATGGAGTGTAGTGAACTCTGTGAGCAAGAAAAGACACAGACACATAAAAGAGACTTGAGGAGCGAGGATATAGGTCCAAACACGTTAAAGTTGGAATGTTCCAGATCTAGCGCACTTGTAAGTCCTTGAGCAGATATCATAGAGGAAGTGGAATCCATGCAGTGGTTGGAACCCTAGAGGAAGGGAAATAGAGTGGTTAGGGATGATGGCCAAGTGTGGATGGCGGGGATCACCAGCATGGATGGGGAAGAGAGAGGCTGCAGCAAAAGAGACAGACCCACAGTAAACAGAGGTGAAGAGAAACATGACATCAGAGTAACATGACTCCACACCACACCGCACACCCTTAGGCTGGGCCTCACCACTCCAAGAGCTCTTATGGACAAGATCTCACTGAACTCTCCTACCACCTCCACTTTACTAGGCCTATCTTGCAGATCAAGGAAATGCAAACGCAAAAGTTTAAGTCATTTGCCCCAAATCACTAAGCCTAGAAGCGGCAGAGCTACTTAATGGCTAATTAGGGTCTCTAAAATCTATAAATTCCCACCTCCTGGCAATAGACACTAGAGAAGGTGGGCTGAGAATGGTCAAGCTGCTCATCAGTCTCAAATGCTGCAGAAGGGCTGCTGGGCTGGAAGACTGGAAAAATGCCCTTGGACTTAATGACTAGCTGGCCAGCAGTGACCTCAGAGTGTTTCCTGCTGCTTTTAACTGCTGTCCTGTGTCGCTGTACAGACCGAGTGGAATTGTTTTGGATTCGACAAGTACACTCCAGACTCAGAAGCCACATATTATGCAGATGGCTGTTTTTATGATTTCAGTTGTTAATATGATTAGCTCAAACCTTTCAATATTATTAATGAGACCTATACATTTATTTATTTTTGTGGTGCTGCCAATTGAATTGAGGGCTTTGCATATACCAGGCAGACGTTTTACTACTGATCTAAACCTCCAGTCCCAAGACCCATGTGTTTGTTTGAGACATGGTTTCACAATGTAGTTTAGGCCAGTCACAGTATAGCCCAGGCTGGCCTTGAACTTGTGGTAATCCTCCTGCCTTAGCCTGCCTCCTGCTGGAATTGCAGGCATTTGCCACCAGCTCAGCTTCCATTTACTTGTAATTGGCAATTTCATGTGGTTTGATCTAATAGTAAAAAGGGTGAGTTCAGGTGTTGGTAGGGACAGCGAGAGATTATAGTCAAGAGGAGTAGGCTGCTAGGCAAGGGAGCCTGTGGACTGGAAAGCCCTGCCCCCTGGTGGCAGGGAGGTAACTTCAGCGCCAGGTGGAGGGGGCAGGTAGCTGGTGAGGCAGGGGAATTTGTGGCAGTTCTCATGCGCTCTCCCAGCACCCTTCAGCAGTTCTTTCCAGCCTCTGCTGGAAACTCAGCAGACCGGGGTTGAGGTGAACTCTCCCAAGGAGGTTCTGCCTGGAAGCATATTTCTAATGTCTAAATTAGCTTGATTCCCTCAATCAGTGTCTGAGAGAAGCTGGGCGTGGAGTCCCTCAATGGAGAATCCTGGGAGCCCAGGCCTGGCCATGGCAGATTGAAGATGCAGGACAGGACTGATTCAGGAAGGAGAGATCCTGGACAAGGACATTGTTCACTGCCTGTTGCTGCTCCCTAACCGAGCCTCAGATTTTCCACAGCATCCTTTGGAACCTTGCGTCTCTCATGTCTTACTGGTAACAGTAAGATCTCAGTAGCAGTAGGAATCATTGCTGTACAGTATATGCCACTGCTTCCAGTTGCATCTCTGCACCACTAAACAGGGTTAGCATCTCAGGTGGATGTTCTCCTGAGGTGAGGTCCCGGATGGGCCAGGCTGGGGAGCTCTAGCGATTGCTGGGGCTAGGGCAGAGGCAGCAGTGGTGCAGCCTCTGTCCTCGGTTGAACTCTGTGCAGTGCCAAGCTCCTCACAAAGGACCAGCTCCCTGCAGAGCCCAGGATGTGCATTCCCGCAGTCCCAGACGATGGTTAGGAGCAGACAGGGTGGCCTGGGTGAGGACTCAGGAAGGAAGTGTGGTGGGGGTGGTGGGGAGGCTTAGAGAGCAGGTGCACCAGACAGCAGCATGCCAGGAAGACATCACCCCTCTCCAGCCGGGGACAGAGGGGTCCCTGAGATCTACCCTCTGGGAAGTTCTATGCAAGAAAATTGCTTCCTTCCCTGCAAGGAACAGAAGGCACTGGCTGGGGCCTGGGGTGGAGCAAGGGGCAGTGGTCCCAATCAGCTCACGCTGGCAGACAGTGATGTTGTCTGCATGGAGGCGAACATCTGACATGGCTCCTTTAGCTTTCTCGCTCTTGACTGGAAAACACACGGGGGCAGAGGGGCCAGGCAGAAGTCACAGGCTCCCAGGAAATGCTTTGAAGGCTTTTATCCTTTCTTTTGATCAAGCTATGTGAACTTTGCAAACGTTGACACAAGGGAAGAAAAGCCTATTCTTCACTGGGCCAGGGCTTTGGTGTCAGGCTGGGGCTAGAGGATGGGAGGGCCAGGGGGCAGGAGACTCGAGGGTGGGAGACAGAGGGAGCAGTGACTCAGCGGGAGAGTCAGGCCCTGGACACACACACACTGCCCTTCTTTCCCCACCTCAAGATTTGTGTGCATCTGGCTCCATTTCCACTTGTTTGTTTTCCTTGGGGCAAGACAGGAGGTAGACTAATGAATAAAGACATTAAGTCTGAAAAGAACCCCAAACTTTACCCCATTCTTCTCCCAACCTTGAGAGCTTACATAATCCTGCCGAGCTTTTCTTGCCTCCCTTCCTCTTATACTCCTCTTCTTTCTCTTCTCTTCCCCTCTCACTCATTAAGAGCACTTGGAAGCCCAGAAATGCTTCTTTTCAGGGCCCGGCACAGCTGATCTCCTTGTGGAAGCCTCTAAGATCACTATTCAAGAGGAACTCAGTATCCATAGAAGAGATAGTGTAGTGAGCGAGAGAATGCTGAGTAGCTGTTTCCCTTCTCTACTGAGACCAATGGGAGGAGGTCTGGCTGGGTAGGGCATTAGAAAGTGGGAAACAGCCTTGGGTGGCTTCCAACACAGCACCTCCAAACTGACTCACACTCTCTGAGTGACAGAGGAGAGGGAACTTCAGCCCAGAGCTATAGGACCACATGCAGCATGTCCTTCTGATCTGCTTTTGTCTTAAGAAATGTAAATGTTTCCTGCACTCCACTGTGCGCTGCTTGTATTAAAATGCTATTTTCTCTCAAAATTTTAAAAAGGAATACCTGAGAAAAGTAGGCATGAGTGATTATGCGTGATTATGCGTTCCTCTTTGGTTGAATAAGTCACGAACTGACAGGGTCTCTATCCACAAGGAAAGAAATGGTATCTACAGGGTTAAGGACTTGCCTAAGTTGATAGCAAATCCACAGCAGAATTGTGATTGGCACCCGGGTCTCTCACTTCCCAGCCCAGGGTGCTTTCTGCCAGGCAGTACTGCTCCTTATTTCTGGGCAGGGTCTGACCCATCTTTCTATCGGGGCATAGTGGTGCACAGTGAAATCCCAGCAGGTGAGAAGCTGAGACAGGAGGATTGCTGGTAATTCGAGGTCAGCCTGGGCTAATCATTAATTCAATGCCTGCCTGAGCTACATAACAAGAACTTGTCTCAAAAAGCAAAAAAATGAGACAAAGAGGAGAGCTCACCCTTAGGCCTGATTTTCCCCTCCATCTCCAGAATACTATGTATGGACTCATCCTTAACCTAGCTGTCTCTGGAGAATGTCATTCTGGTATCACTCCTGCTTCAGGGCTGAAAATGATGGCTTTCCTGACACAGTATGGAGTATGATGGGCAGGTCTGGACCAGAGCATAAGCTGGTATACTAATTCCCATTTCTGTCCCAATCCATTTATCTATACCTAGTAATGATTGGCTCAGAAATACTTGCTAAGCTAAAATATGAGCTGTGAGAAAAATGTGGAGAATGTTTAAATTGTTCAAAAAGTATAGTGAAAGACACATTGTCTTTAATGTTCCTCGAAGTCCTCCCCCGATTTCCAACAGACTTCCTCTGTCATTCTCAACACTTTTGGAAGCAATTCTATGAGTCCTCTACCACGAGAGTCTTTGATTGTCCTGTTGTGGCTGCCTCACTGTCTTGAACTGAATCAAAACATGTACCACCCACAGTTACTTTGACTCTAGAGAAGATCTAGAAGTTGCACAGTACCAGACTGAGCAAATAAAATGGACGAGGAAGGACACACGGTGATGTTCCCAGAAGCCTTCTTTCCCATTGGATGGCACTCGGCAGCAGCATCCAGCATATTTTTTAAAATCATATCTCATAAAGATCCTCACAAAAGAGGGCTTTTGGAACTGCTTCAGAAAATTACAAGTGCTGGGCATGGTGACACATTCCTGTAATCCCAGCATTCAGGAAGCTGGGGCAGGAGGATCACTGTGTGTTCAAGGCCAGCCTGAGCTACATAGTGAGTTCAAAGCCAGCCTGAACTACAGAGCAAGACCCTGTATCAAAAAACAAACAAACAAACAAATAAAAATAAAAAATAATGATATAAGTGTTTGAAGCAAAGGGTTTTTTTTTTTTTTGATGGTACCAGGGATTGAACTTAAGCCCTTGTGCTTCTCAGGCAAACGTTTATTCCACTGAGCTATCTACCCGGCCCCAAATGGGAATATTTTGAGGTAGATTAATTACAATGTGTCTTTTACTGTGATATATGTTAAATATTTAAACATTCATCACATGTTTTGACTGTATCTTATAATTGGATTAGTTAATAGATATTTTGGTATTTCTCCCATCTTTCTGGAAACCAGCTATCTTTCTCATCCCACTTCCAAATCCCTAAATCAAGAAAGAAATTCCCTTTCAGGTGGAAATAGGGAGAATACTAAAGGGGTCTTAGGGCTTAGAAGTTATTATTATTATTATTATTATTATTATTATTATTATTATTATTGAAACTGAGAATTGAACTCAGGACCTTACACTTGCCAGGAAGGCACTTGTGCCCCTGAGCTACCTTCCCAGCCCCAGAAGTCCTCATGAATGTGGACACCAATATCTTTGAATCTGAGAGAACAGAAAGACAATGTGACATAGAGAGGGTGAAGGCTTGGATGAGTGACATGCAGTTCCTGCATATCACCATCTTAAAACTCTGATCTCCAGGATGAGTCCCAGGAGTTGGAAATGAGTGACTGGAGAGATGCGTACAATGAGGAAGGGTGAAAAGGAAAAGAGAGTGGGACACTTTAGTAATTGCCACGGTGAAAGGTAAAAGTGGAGCAGGGCAGCACAAATGATCGCAGAGGTGTGAAAAGACATAGGAGGAGTTGGGGAGAAGAAAGTGATGAAGAATAAAGACAGGCTGTGTAAAAGTAGAAGCAAACACAGTGGAAGGACATTGCGTCCTGTGGTCACATATACCCTAGGCACCATTGCTAGTAACTTTTCACACCCTTCTGGCTCCAGGTGGCATCTTCTGAGGCGTAGAGTCTGGGGTCTTATCAGTGAAGGCACATTCACTATAGGATTCATCTGAAGCTACAGAGAAAAGGATTTGGGAGTCTAGTCAGAGGCAGGTACAAACTCCAGCTCTACACCAAGAAGTCACTTGCCTCTGACGCTGATCCTAAGCAGTCATTTTAAGGATAATGACTTCACAGAGCTTCTATAAAAATGAAAGGAGAGGTGATTGCTGGTCTGACGTTGGGGCTCAGTAAATGGTAGTGTTTCCCTCCCACCTTTTCATTTCTCTCAAACAAGCATTCTCAAGAGGAAGTAAGTGCTTATGGCCAAAGGAGAAAAGCCACTTGATAGCTCTGCGCAAGATGAATAGCAGGCTCAAGTGCCATGCAGAAGAGGCCCAGGCTCTGCTTCTGATACCTGCAAGAGATGCTCCCCACACACACACCAAGGCTGTGGCTGGTGCCCTCCATTCTGGCTTCCCAACCTTAAATGTGTGAAGCAAACTACAGGGGAGAGGGCACTGTAGAACTACAGCACATAGTTCTTTCTCTATCCTTTTAGGGACTTTCCTTCACTTCAACATTTAAACAATGTCTCCTAATTCCCTGGCTGGCCCTGAAGTTCCTCAGTATTACATCTTTTGCCCACATTCCCCTTTTATTACAAGGGCCTTCTTTTTGGAAGCCTCTTCTCCAAACCACAATCTCTCAGGGTCCAAATTACAGCTAACCTTCAGGTTCAGGCCCCATGATACCTTTCTCTATGGAGCCTTTCCAGAGTGAGGCAGTCAGGTGTAGAGAAAAAGGCTCAAATCCTGGTTGTTGCTTACTAAATAGGCTTCATGTCCTGAATGAGAATAGTAACATTCTTATAAGGGTGTTAGGGGAGTTGAACATTGAAAAAGACCCAAGTTGGTCCAGTGCCTAGCACATCATAGTCAGTGAGTATTAGCGACTTCTCTAATCCTGATTGTTTGAACTGAGTGACACCTTTCCCGTCACACGCTGTCCTTGCACTTCACTGAGACCTTGCTGTGGCACTTACTTCCTGCTTGGTTCATAGTTGCCCTCCTTATCAGATTGTAAGGTCTTTAAGAACAGAATCTACATCCAGTCCTTCTTCATAATTCCAGGGTCTTGTGTAGAATCTGGTACCCAGTAGAGAGAGAGAGAGAGAGAGAGAGAGAGAGAACTGTATGACTGCATGAAAAAAACAACTTCAGTTGTACAACGTGGGTGACATCACTACAGATGAGAAAGTTTGGTTTGTTTGTATGTCTGTCACTGTTACTAATTAGTCATGTGGAGTTTCTGTGTATACAAGGTACAAGAGAAAAAAAAAATCACAGAAGATAGGAGCAAGAAGTGTGGGATGCAAAAATGCAAAAGCCCCAAGGCCCAGGCCAGAGTGATGTTCCATCCATGCTACCAAGGGCAGGATCTTCCACATCCCCTCAGTCCTACTGTGAGGACAGAGTCCTTTCTGCTTCTTAGACTGACCCACATAACTGGAGCAGATTGGGAGTGCCTTTCTACTCTTTAACTCATGACTTAGTACATGTCAGGCATTGTGCTAATTGTGAGGGTAACCAAAATACATTCTGCCTAGGCTCTCTTTCAATTTCAATAAGTCTTTTTTAAAAAATTTTTTATTATTTATTTATTTATTTGCTTGTTTGTTTCTTTATTCATTTATTTTATGGCTGGCTCAGCCTGCCCTGGTGGTGGGGCTGGCACAGCATGTGGTGCCGGGGATCGAACCGCAGTCCCTGCAGTTGCCTGAGCTTTCCTAAGCAGGCGCTTTAGACCACTGAACCATCTTGCCGGCCCCTCAATAAGTCTTTTTGGTAAGAAAGCACATGATGACCATTTATCTGAAGGGCACTGATGTGAGTAGATATAGCTGTATGTGAACCTGGCAGCAGGGAATGGGGAGCTATTGGTTCCCCTAAAGTGTGCTAGTGGAGAGCAGCAGCAGGAAACAAGGCTGGGAAAGAGGGTTAGAAGCAGATCACAGGGTTGGGTGCGGTGGTGCAGTGTGCAATCTAAGCATTTGGGTGGCTGAGGCAGGAGATTCGCCTCAAGTTCTGGGCCAGTCTAACCTACATAATGAAGTTAGATTGTCTCAAATCCCCCTTAAAAAAAGAAGCAGATAATAGAATGTCCTGGGTGCCAACCTAAATTTGCCTTCTCTTTGATCTCTTTGATAGATAATGAGGAGACATTGAGTGATTTGTTTTGTTTGCTTGGTTGTTGTTGTTTGGGCTGGGGAAGGAGCCAAGACAGTTACAGTGTAAAAGAAAGTGAATGCGTTTTGGAGACAGAGGACCTGAACATGAGTCCAGTCCTAGAACATACCAAGTGATGTCATCTTGCCGAGTTTCAGTTTACTCATTCATAAAGTAAAGATTATGACCTGAATACATTACAGGAATAATACCATGAACATCAAATGCGCATATGTGTTGTAAAGTACTGGATAAATGTTCACTGATTTATAATCAGAGGTACAACTGAGGAAGAGTTATCTAGTAGTGATGTAGGAAGGATTTGAGGAGAGAAAATGGAGATGGGGTAAGAGGTTACCCAACAACCTTGCCAGAAGGCAATAAGAAAGACAAACAAATGAAGGAGAGGAGGAACCAGAAAAAATCCACAGCACACAGCATTAGACGGATGTTGAGTGAGGGGAGAGTTTGAGATGATCCCAGGCTTTGACCTTGGGTGCTTGGGAGAATGACGGCATCTTTAATGATGGTTTAGGGAACCAAAGAGGAGAGCAAGTGGGAGAAGAAAGAGGATTCATTCACACTGTGAAGTGAGCACCTTCAGTCTTTGTTTGTCCAAGCTCCTCTCAGGCAAGCTACTGTTTTGGCAAGTGAATAGGTAAAGCTCTTCCCTGACTGCCTTCTTCCAAGGTCGAGGTCGTAGGCTTTGGGAGGTGATACCCAGCTTTTCCCTGTCCCCCCACCTGCTGCAGGGGGTTGAAACATCCTTTCTAGTCATCCCTTTAGCAAACATAGTCAACTCTAGGGATCTGAGACAATGTAAAGAATCATGCTCTCAGCATTCTCCTGCAAAAGAACAGTTGACCCAGAAGAGGGCTCATACTGGCATCCTTGGACTTCCTTCCTTCCTTCCACCTTGTAAGCCTCTGTCTTATTGGTGAAGCCTGTGTAACAGTGGGTCTCCTCTAGCTGTGCCATGGCTCCCCAAAGGTCTCATGGCCTCAGGATCTCCTGGGGGGGGCAGGCCAAGGCAGCAGCCCCCCTCAGTGTCTGCTTGGCAAACTCAAGCTTTCAGTTACCCCTCCAGCCAGTCTTTCCAAGCAACTGTGGTTGGATCTGGGGAAACAGATGCAAGGCACAGCCTTGGCCTTAAATTAAGAGCTCACAGATGGCAAATAATGGTAAACAAACATGTCAAAGCTTGATGGTGTGATAACATGCTAATTTCTGCAAGAGTGTGCTCAGTAAACCCATACCTAAGTGGGGTGGGAGAGGACACAGGGAAGATGAACTCTTGCTTTGAGAGTGAGGAAACCTTCCAAGGGCTTCTCCAATGCATAAATTTGGTTTTGAAGGGTAAGCGGGAGATCATCAGGCACCAGGCTGGCAGTACAAAATCTGGTCCAAAGGTGGAAAAGGATCAGACAGCAAGGCTCTTTCCAGGGCTAGGAGCTGTGGAAGACTGTCAAGAGGAAGGCCCAGAAGTAGGCAGAGACCAATTCCTGAGGGCCTTGAATCCTGTGCTAAGAGGCTTGCAGCTTCTCCTAAAAGCAATAAGAGGTCTTAGCCAATTTTAGCCAAGAGAGTCACGAACCATCTCCTTACTTGAGAGCAATTCTGCACTCTGACAAATCTATTCATTTAGAAGATAAGTGACTGTCAGGAAAAGCAAACACGCTCCAAGATAAAGAAAGCCTACTTCAGGTGGAGCTGACAGCATTGAACAGGAGGTGGGAGTGGATTTGTCAAAGGACCATGCTGGACATCACTGTAGTTATGACTGGCTTTTGTTTTGGAGAAAGAATTATGGGTTCCGTCCTTAAAGGAGGAAGATGGTGGGTGTCCCTGTTTTTGTCTGTTCATTGCTAAGAGGCTGGTCTTTAGAATGCTGGCCCTGGTGTTCCGCTGATTGTTTGGGGAAATAGCACCCTCTGGAGGAAGAAAAATGTATATTTTGGGTGGGCCGGCAACAAACCACTTCCAGAATTTTGGCCTGCTTCCTTCCCCAGGGCCCTGGCCAGCTTGGGGGTGGAGTGTACTGACTGTTTATCCACTTTGACTCTGACCACCGTGGAGAACAAAGCGCCTGGCTGTGGGAGGTGGCACAACAGCTGGGAACAGCAGATCACAGCTGGAGGTGGCAGATATAAAGGCTGGCAACAGCAAGCAACAGCTGGAGGCGGCAAACATAACAGCCAGAGGCAATAGAGGCTAGCCAGAAGCCAAAATCTTCAGGGCCTACAAGTCCACAGCCTTTACAATGGGCCCAGAAGCTCCATGTTCTATCTCCTCAGAGCTGGAGACCCACGCCAATAAACCTCAGTTTTGCAGAAGCAGTTGTTACAATTAAGAAGTCCTAGACCAGGAGCTTGAAGACCTCTATTACTAATCCAGTTGGGGCAAATCTCTCAGAGTCTTAGTTTGTAATGATATCTTTCACCAGGTACCTCATGGTGTGAGGATCAAATTACAGTTGGTTGGGCCAACCAGATAGCTCAGTGGACTAAGCGCCTGCTTAGGAGCTGGTTTGACTCTCAGAACCATCTTCTGTGTGCCAGCCCTACCCCCAGGGTGCACAGGCCACCAAGACCAGGTATGTTAGTGCACATCTGTAATCCAGCACTAGGAAGGCTGAAAACAGGAGGATCACTGTGAGTCTGAGCTGCGTAGTGGGACCCTGTACCAAATACATTACCAAATACGCGTGTGTGTGTGTGTGTGTGTGTGTGTGTGTGTGTGTGTGTATTGTTTGTTGTTCGTTTGCTTTTGGTATTGGGAATTAAACTCAGGACCTCCCACTTGCCTGGCAGGTACCCTGCCCAGAGCTATACCTCTAGCCTAAATAGCTTTTTGTATTTTACAAACTTCAAAGTGATAAGTAATCATAGGCTCTTATTTTGAGAATGGTAAGGAGAGCTTTCCATGGGCCCTTAGAACTTTCATTTTCCCCAATATGCAGAATCTCCCCTCAACACAAAGCCAGGACTTCGACATTAGCACAGACGGTGCATGGCAGAGCAGGAGCAGGAGCCAGGCATCCTGGTCCTTCAGGAGTGCAGCTGGAAGCTTGTAGGCCATCTTTCCAACCCCTCCAAAGTTTAATCTCCTCTATCATCTCTGCAAAATACTCGCCCATTCTACCGTAGAATACTTTCAGGATCCAGGCACTCTCCCCATTTAGAGGAGCTTCTTAAAACATTTGGCTTGTCCTGATTGTTACAGAGCCCTTTGTCATAGCAGTCTAGAATCTTCCTTCCTGTAGTTTGAACTTACTGGCTCTGAATACTCCTCTTGGAGCTCAAGGAACTAGTCCAAGCTTTTATTTGCATGACAGTCCTTCCCAAGCCAAGTATTTGCAGACATCCGCTACACCCTTTGGTTTGTCTCTTTTGCTTAAATTCCGCATTTCCTCTAAGTATTTCTCATGTGATCTGGTTCTGAGGCCTCTCACATCCTGGCTGCTCCTGGAGACTGGAGACTGCAGTGTGGGATCAGCTGAGCAGAGCAGAATCAGCTTAGGTCGCATTGCTTTTTTGTTAACGAGAACACAAGCATAACTTCTGTTGGTTTGTTTTCTTTTTTAGTATTGGTTTATTTAATATTAAAACGCTTAATTCTTGTTTTCATGCTAGATTACATCTTCCCAATCCTGAATGTGCTTTTAGGATATTTTCAGCCCAGGCATATAAATCAACGTTCATCCTTTTTGTTAGATTTGGCCCATTTACTGGCTCCTTTTGAGTCTTAATCCTGTTTAGCCCTTACATTTCCAGTGTTTCCCAGCTTTCTGTCATTTGCCTCATTGATGTCTATAGTATTCTCTAATTTTTAATAAAAATTTTGTTAAGAACAGTGAATAAGGTGGGAGCAAAGATAAAGCTCTCCAGTTCATCAAGAGATACCTAATTTCTCATGGTCCACTCATCAGTACTACTGATTTACTTTTAAATTTTGATGCCAACAAATTAATTCTCATTTTGTTCATTTTTTTCTTGTCTTGTCCCCAAGGGCATAATGACAGATCTTATCAAAAATCTTGCTGAAGCTCAGATACACTTTTACCAGCTTCATTTCTCTAATTTGTCAATGTATCACACAAACAAATCATTTGGATATGAGTTGTTCTTGGTGAACACATGCTTAATCTTATTGATAACTTCTTCTTACTCCATTCAAGAGCTGCATCTAGGATCAATATCTCACCTGCTTGTCTATAATTTATGAAATATATATTTGTTCTTTTTTGAAAATTAAAATTATATTCATTCACCTTTAGCCCCACAGCAATTCCTCTGTTCTTTAGTATTCTTCAAAACTTCTTTGTTTGTTTTTGGTGGGACCGGGGTTCAAACTCATGACCTTGCACTTGCCAGGCAGGCACTTGTGCCATGGAACTATCTACCCAGCCCCTCCTCAAAATTTCTTATAGAAGCTTTATATCTTCTTTCCACGATTATGAATATTACATGAAAATGTTGGCCTATGTGCGAACTCTGTGTGTACTGTGTACACACACAGGCATTGTGGTGGTTATTTGTTACTATTACCACTACTCAGTAACTTGACCTTCAATAGGAATTCTTCAAACTTCAGAGGTGTAAAGCTTCATTTTTGCACCAAAGGAATCAGGACATTTGGCAATGAGTAGCACCCAAGTCTATAGTCTTCCATAGATCAAAATTCCAATGGCCCACGGACTGGGAAAATGGTTATTCTGGCTGCCTCTGAAGATTCTTGGGATCCTCATGCATCAGTGATTTTCAGTTCATTACCTACCTAGACAGGACTATGGATGAACCAAGTAATTTAGAATTTTCCAGGGCAAAACAGAGGAGGGAGAAGGCGTGAAAAATAATAAAACAGTGCTTCAGATTCTTTTGAAATGGAGAATGTGACAGGGCTCTCAGATCTCCAGAAAGGGCCAAACTCTCCATGTCACCCTGATCCTTCTGAGAAGATCTGGTCATCAGATTTAGAATCCAAGGGCTCAAGTGATTAAAATTTTCTCTGCTGGAAAAGTACAAGTCACTCACTGGGCAGGGGTGCCAGGCACCTTGTGTTAAGTGAATTGTCTCCTGTTTCAGTGCCCTGTCCCACTTTCTGCTACTATCAGGGCACACAGCAATCCTGAACTTGAGACTGTGCAGACGTAATCAACTAACACGCACTCCTACTGCTCCTACCTCAGCCTGTCAAAGACAATTCTGCTACCTATAACCTGGTGACTCTGCCAGTTCTTGGGAAATGTTCCAGGGCTCCCAGGAAGCTTATGTATGCTGTTTCACTTCTGCCATTCCTGATTTCTACTCTTTCAACTCCTGTCTGTGTTCTGTCTAATATTAATCTAGATCCTAACTCAGAACTAACTTCCTCAGATGATGCAAACGATGGTGATGGTGGTGGTGGTGGTGATGATATTAATAATAAAAGAACTGGGTGGGTACTTACAGAGCATCTTAAATGGTGGTAGAAGAAGGAGCAACTTCTGCTATTTCCTCAGTCAGTCAAGTAGCTTAGTATCATCAGCAGGTATTAATTTGGGTCTAGGACAGAAAATAGAGAAGCTAAGAAGCATATGTGTGTATGGTAAGAGGACTGACTTGGAAGGATTTGAGTGGAATAAAAACCTTTCTTGTTTTATGATATTCATGTGGATGAGGAAGGTATCTATTTCATAATTATGAATTACTTTTATCTCTGCCTCTCCTAAGAATTACATACTTACTGAACATGTACCTTCCTGTGTAGGTGGTGTGTTGTTGTTTCTTTTTAGAATTTGGTACAGGGTCTCACTATGCAGCTCGGACTGGTAGTGATCCTCCTGTTTCAGCCTCCCCAGCACTGGGATTACACGCATGTAATGGCACACCTCCTTGGTCTTGGTGACTGGCTTGGCGTGTGCGGGGTAGGGTTGGCACAGCATGAGGTACTGGGGATCAAATCTGGGTCCTTGTGCTTGCCTAGGCAGGCGCTTAGACTGCTAAGCTATCTGTGCAGCCCTAGGAGGTGTGTTCTTAGACAGCAAGGATGATATCATTTTCATCTTTGACTTACCAGCACCTTGTACAATGTCTGGCATATACCAAGTGCTCAGTAAATATTTGCCAAGAAAAGATCAAGTGGCACCAGAATGAATGTGAACTCCTCCTGGTTTGGGTGGTGTCTGTGAGTTAGCTGGATGTCTGCAGTAACCTCCTTGATGCTGTCTTGCCCCCTCCAGATGACATCAGTTGCCAAGGTATACTACAGTCAGACCACTCAGACAGAAAGCAGGCCCATAATGGGCCCAGGAATACGACGGCGGCGAGTCCTGACCAAAGACGGTCGCAGCAACGTCAGAATGGAGCACATTGCCGACAAGCGCTTCCTCTACCTCAAGGACCTCTGGACAACCTTCATTGACATGCAGTGGCGCTACAAGCTTCTGCTCTTCTCTGCAACCTTTGCAGGCACCTGGTTCCTCTTCGGTGTGGTGTGGTACCTGGTAGCTGTGGCCCATGGGGACCTATTGGAGCTGGGTCCCCCTGCCAACCACACCCCTTGTGTGGTCCAGGTGCACACACTCACAGGAGCCTTCCTCTTCTCCCTTGAATCCCAGACCACCATTGGCTATGGCTTCCGCTACATCAGTGAGGAGTGCCCTCTCGCCATCGTGCTTCTTATTGCCCAACTGGTGCTCACCACCATCCTGGAAATCTTTATCACTGGTACCTTCCTGGCAAAGATTGCCCGGCCCAAGAAACGAGCCGAGACCATTCGTTTCAGCCAGCATGCAGTTGTAGCCTCCCACAATGGGAAGCCCTGCCTTATGATCCGAGTTGCCAATATGCGCAAGAGCCTCCTCATTGGCTGCCAGGTGACGGGCAAACTGCTTCAAACTCACCAGACCAAGGAGGGTGAGAACATTCGACTCAACCAGGTCAATGTGACTTTCCAAGTAGACACGGCCTCCGACAGCCCCTTTCTCATTCTTCCCCTGACTTTTTACCATGTGGTGGACGAGACCAGCCCCTTGAAAGATCTCCCTCTTAGAAGTGGGGAGGGTGACTTTGAGCTGGTGCTAATTCTAAGTGGGACAGTGGAGTCCACCAGTGCCACCTGCCAGGTGCGCACTTCCTATCTTCCTGAGGAAATCCTTTGGGGCTATGAGTTCACCCCTGCCATCTCACTGTCAGCCAGTGGCAAATATATAGCTGACTTTAGTCTCTTTGACCAAGTTGTGAAAGTGGCTCCCCCTAGTGGCCTTCATGACAGCACAGTACGCTACGGAGACCCTGAAAAGCTCAAGCTGGAGGAATCATTAAGGGAGCAGGCTGAGAAGGAGGGCAGTGCCCTTAGTGTGCGCATCAGCAATGTTTGATGGCCTCTTCCCACCTCCCGAGCCCTCCATTCTCTTCCTCTCTTTCGATGCCCTGGGCAAGGGATACTACCTGGGTTCACTGCAGAACCCCAGAAGCATCCATCCTTCACTCCCCCTTCTTTAATCCAGGGGCCTGTCAGCAGTATAGGCCAACTGGGGGTCCAAGTTTCCTCCTCCTGTCCCTTTTCACCTTCCCCTGCTTTTACCCTAAGGCACACAACTCCTGTAAGCCAGGATGGGGGAAGGAGAGAGAAGATTAGGCTGAAGTGGCTTAGAAGGCCTCAGCCATGCTTGGAGACTCACATTAAGAGGACCATGTGGTTGGATGGATAGACTCCCCCCCACCCCATCGAAAGTTCAGAGACTTGAAGCTAGAGCCCCCTCATCTTTGTGTTTCCATCTAGCAAGTTCACTAAGGCAAGACTCCTTTTAAAGGTTGCTTTATGGTCTATACCCTCAGAAATAACAAGAATCTAAAATCATCTTATTTTAGGGTCACTACCAACTCAGCTCCATTTTCATTGGTAACTCCTGACCATAATCTGGGTCACTGGTCATCACTTTTTCCTTTGTAGTTTTTAAATGGATCCTCCAAGATACATACTTCTTTCATAGTTTCTGTTCTTAGAGAATTGGGATAGGCCCGAGAAACACTCATGGACTCCCAATACCCACACCTACACTCATCCTGGATTCTAAATTCTCAATTTTTGAAATGTTGTCCAAAGCTTTGAGCCTGTCCTCCAGGCTTCCCTGGGAAGAATTGCTTCCCTGTGCTCAGTGAATGAGGGGACCCCAGCCACTATGTTCCCATGAATAGGTTTAGAGTCTGGGGCCCAAGAAAGGGTCTGAAAAGATATCTATATCACACTGTATGTAGTTTTTCTTCTTTTCCTACCCAGTACAGACCCCTCTTTTGGAGAAAGAGAGGGAAAATAAAGTTCTTCCCTTTCTTAACATCAATAAGGAAATAAGACTAGGCCCACAGAGCAAAGACCCCACCCCTAGAAAAGTTAAATGAACTCCACCAAAAGGAATGGGTACATTCTCAGATTTCCAGGCTGAGGCACAGAATTTGTCATCCTTTGTCAAGATTTGGCTGGCAGCCACTGTTTTGTTACACCTTCTGGTTTCCATCTGAAAAGTGCCAGTTATGTCATTAGACAATGTTGGGAGGGGAGAAAACTATACCTCCTGATCAAATAACCACGGTTACCCTCAGCCACTCCTTGAACTTTATACACAATGATGAAAATCAGTTTTATCATCACTCTCCTGTGCCACAGGATAGTTTTCAGGCAGGTTTAAAAGATACTGTAAGAGATGAGACAAAGGCCAATCCTCGATCCGAGGGGTGGCTGCGGTAGGAGTCAAGGAAAGGCAGGCGGGCACCAGAATGTTCTCTAAAGCCCCAAGTTCCATGAGTACTCTCTGGCTTCACTTAGGAGCAAAGGGCTCCCCACAAAGTGCTTTAGCATAGAATCCCAGTGTGCATCATATTTAAGGGGTACCCTGTTTTTCAGAGCTACACACCTACACAGAATGTATACCAGCATCTATGTGCAGAGCCTTGCAGATTGGACCTACTTCAACTGTGCAGTCCTCTTAAACATTGATCTCTCCTTGAACACAGCTAACTGTATTTTGAAAACAAAGAGCCTTCCGTCTCCACTCGCCATAAGTCCCACCATAACACTCTGGCTCTCATAAAAAAACAGGAACCAGAGAAACTTGAAAAGCTGAAAGAACAAAAGGCCAAGAGCTAGTTTCTGCATTCTCAGTTTTACTCCACATTAGACTTACCTAATGTTTTTCAGTGTATAAGCACAAAATGTACTGCAGTGTGTGTGTGTGTGTGTGTGTGTGTGTGTGTGCGCGTGCAGATCTCTTATCTATTGGCAATTTGTCCTCCATCTGGTTTCTTCTACATACTGCTGCTTCCCTCCTGAAGTTGTTTGTTCTAAGCCCCTAGACTTTTCAGATTCTTAGATAACAATGTAAGCAGAGAACAATTCTTATTTAACATTTTTAAAACTTCTACAATCCCAAGCTTTGTTCTAAGTTGCACTTTAAATCAGATTGTCCTATTAATAAAATGTGGCATCGCCCTACAAACACCTATGGTTCCCCAAGAAATACCTTCTCCCACTCCCACCCTAGTTCTTCAGACTATATCCCATTTCCTCCTGTTTGGAATTCTCTTTCAGATTATAGGACTAGCTTTGTAAGCAGTCAAATCTGATGAGAAATGGGCTATAGACTTGGAATGACAGGCGAGAGCTGTAGGCACAGATGTTAAGCGGGGGAGATTTCAGAAAGTTGGAAAAACACTGATGGGCAAGGATTCCTGGTTGTGAGCATGAGAAGGGGCTGGGACCCGATGAAACCCTTGAGTCTCACTTGGGCTGGCAAACAAGACACAAATGGGGGTTTGTGGAATTAACATATTATACATAAGAAAGGTTTATCTAAAGAGAAAAAAGATAATATATAGATATGTATAAAGATTTATATATACACAAATATACTGAATGTACAAAAAGGAACTATTCAGACGCTTCAGCAAAGGGGGCAGATATTTTGTCCTGACTGTGGGAGTAGAACATCCCAATTTTCAGACTTATAACCAACGATCCTGGTTTTCACATGGAAGCGAGACAGCTGATGGATTTCAGTTTTGACAGCGGGAAAGAGGGGGATGGAAGTTCCTCTTCAGAAACAATGAGGTATCCATCGAGGCTTTTGATAAACCTGTGCTGTTCCTAGGACCAGGAAGAGAAGACCTGAGAAGAAATGGGAAAAGAAGACATTCTATCTGTGGAAATCTAGGAAAACTGGTATTTATACTGTGTGTCCCCACCCCCAGCAGCATCCTGCTACTGTAGCAAGCAAACAAGCAAGCAAGCAAATAAATAAAGGCACCTTTCTGTCTCCCACTGTTGAAGTACACTATATTTTCCCTTCTTCCACAGGGGTGGGAGCAATGGCAGCTGCACCTTTTGGAAATAAACTCCGAAGCTGAACACATAGCTGTTTAGCAGGCCCTAGAAGGAAGCCTCAAGCCTAGAATCCAAATTCTCGAATTAAAGAGCTTTTGGGCCCAATATACTCCCAAGGCAGAACCCCCTTTCTCTGCATAGCTGCAGACAGCCTAGAGTAAATGCCATCTATGCCACAAGAGTCCCCGGGCTGGCATGTGGCAAGGAGGGGGACACTTTGACCTTTATCTTCTTGTATGAAAATGAGGCATGCGGCTACCATCTGCCCTGGGGGATGCTGCAGGTTCACGAGAGGCTTCTGGAATCCCTAGCCTGTGCTTTGCCTCATTACCTGCTCTCCTGCAACCCCAGTCAACTAACAAGACTATCCAAGGATCACCCTATGAATCAGCAGAGAAAGGAGGCTTCCGCTACAAGCCTGGAGACTGCACCTTCACTAAGGCTACTATCTGGCTCCTTTACCCATGCTAGCTAGTTTATTTATAAAATAACACATTACCTATGTCGTAAAGTTAGCTGGGCCTGCAGGCCCACTAATGGCCAACTGTACTGAAAATATTCAGGGATGTTTTTTCCATTCTTTGCATTAAAGACAAAAAAAAGCCACACTTACCTAGGAAAAAAAGGTGTGTGAGTTATTTTTGGTTTGTTTGATTAGAATAAGCTACTAAAGAAAATGGATGAATCTTGGATTTCTACTTCAGCTTCTTTTAGAAATCTCAGTTGACACTATTGTCAAGGCTGAGCCAACAAGATGAGAGGTAGGAGAAAAGAAAGTGATTAAATTAGCTAGGGTTCCAGCAGGAAGCAGTACCTTCAAAGGGCCAATGGGGCATGTTTTCATAAAGGGATTATTTACAAAGACATAGGGAGGTTTGAGGCATCAGATAGAGATCATAACGTACCAGAGATTTGCCAGCTTGAAGCTTAAAAGGACAATTATTGGAACATGGTGAGAATTGTACCTGAGGGAGAGGGCTGCACCTTCAACTAGAACCTTGGCCTTGGAAGAGGAATTCCTATACAATGTGCTGCTAAAGGCTGACTAGTGCTTCCCACTGGCCTATTCTATGGGAACCTGAGGACAAACCTCTTAGAGCACAAAACAAATATGGATGACTAACAAAAGCAGAGATACCATAGCTACCAAGATCAAGGTTTTAGCTAAGGACATTAGGCATGAGCTGTGTATGTTTGATTTCCCTAGCCATCAGCTCTAAAAGGATGGAACTCTAGAAGCACATAGTGAAAAGAATTAGGAAGTATTATAAATAGTCATCCAGGAGGTAATGATAATAGAACATTTGAAAAAAATGTAGCTCTTTCAGAGAGTTGAAGAGGACAGAATCCTTAAGTTCAATGCAAATTCTGTTTAATGAGAGGCCCTTAAACCTCATCCTACCTAAAAAAAAAAAAAAATAGGAATTAGAAGCTGGGTGTGGTAGTGCACAGCTGTAAACCCAGCACTTGGGAGGCTGAGCCAGGATGACTTCTAGGAGTTCGAGGCCAGCCTGAGCTACATAGTGAGTTCAAGGCTAGCATGAACTAAAAACAAAGACTCTGTCTCAAAAGGAAAAAAAGCAACTAGAGCTGGACTTTTTTTCTCATTTGTGTCATAGAACTCCATCCTTTTTAGAGCTGGCCAAGTAGCTCAGTGGATTAAAGCACCTGCAAGCAGGCACAGGGGCCAGGGGTTCAATCCCCAGGCCAGCAGTGCTGGCCCCACCCGTAGGGTGTACTTAGATGTCAATTGAGACTGGGTAAGGTGGTACGCCTGTAATCCCAGCTCTTGGGAGGCTGTAAACAGGTCGATCACTAGGAGTCTGATCTAGTAGTGAGACCCTAAACACCCTGTAGACCCTTCCCTAAAATACAAAAAAAAAA
>PVKN010012616.1:0-20619 GCA_004027915.1 Capromys pilorides
AATGCACCAATTCTTTCAATATTACAGAAATGCTCACAGGGCAGGTTTTACTAGTTGTATCACCTCAGTGTCATTCGTCATGTTCCTCTGTCCTCTGTGTTTTCTATAAACTGGTAGTTAAATTTAGAGGCCCAACCAGGCATTTTAAAAGATTTACATGAGTTTTAAGAGCCCATGCAAGGATTCCTTATTTGCAGACAAACAAAACAAACAAAAGCCACATGCCTCCCTTATTAGCTTGCTGAGACCTAAAACTGCGCTGCTAGAATAATTTTGTCTTTATCCCCAAGTAACATGCAAATGTTCTGAGAGAAGGAACAACTTACTAGACATTTCTTTCTAGTGTATGAACTCTTTGTTAGGAGAAGAAAAAATCTTTCCACACTCATTACAAGGCTCATGACTGACACCCCCATAACAAAAGCAACTTACAAGAGAAAAAGGTGATGAATTTATTTCACCAAGTTTTACTAGAAAGGGAGATTTTAGAAATGAAGAACCAAAAACCCAGGGAAGCTGTATGTTTATGCTAGCTCTGGTGAATAAGTGAATATTATTGCCCATTGAGTGTGGGATCAAATGTCTTTCTCCATGAGGAAAAGGGGTCTCATGACACACTCTCAGGAGAGGCAGGGCAGGGAATACCCCAAACATGACTTCAAGGCACCATATTTTGGGTGCTATGAGCTATACCCCACCAACGTTTATGAAAATCTTTCCCAGTGTGGAGAGACAGTGATGCATGGATTGCAGGTGGCTATTTTACTAGTAGGAACAATAGGCTCACTGTGGGAAGAGCAGACCCAATGAGAGGGAGCTTATCCAGAAAGCCCCCCAACTATGGAGCCTTTACTGCATGACAGTCACTGTATTCAGTGCTTTCAATCCATTGCTTCGTTTACATCTTTAACAATTCTGGAAATAAATATATAGTCATCTTAAAGGTACTTACCCTAAGCTGGCTGTGGTGGTATGTGCCTGTAATGCCAGTACTCTGGGTGGCTGAAGCAGGAGGTTCTTAAATTCAAGCCCAGTTGGGAAACTTAGTGACTTAGCAAGACTCAGTCTGAATAAGCAAGCAAGCAATTAAACAAACTAGCAAATAAACAAACAGGGCTGGGGATATAGCTCAGCGCAAAGGCCCTTGGCTCAACAATCCCCAGTGCTGGGAAAAATAAAAGATACAAACACTGAGGCTGGACTAGGTGTAACTTGTTAATGGTTGTGGGCTAAGGAGGGGGAGCGTGAGGATTTATCCAGCCTGTTGCCCTTGTCCATGAGTTTAGAAAAGCCGCTTCCCACACCTCTTTGTTTCTTCCAGCTTTGGGGGGAGGAGGAGGGGTGGAGTTTGATAAGCATGGGGCTTGACCAAGATTTTCTGCTTCCAGTGTTACCTGGTCCTGGGCCCTCTCTGAGGCTAGTGTCAGATTCTCATCATCTCAGAGGCAGCCAGGCACCTGACTCACGGCGTCTGTGTAACAAATCCTTTTTGGGTTTCTTTTCTCTTTGCTCTTTTCTGGGAAAAATAATGGGAAGGTTATCTCAGGAAACTCAATCTGCTGATTAGACAGAAAGGATTCTTATAACCCTTGTTGTGCCACCATGAGTCAGCAGGGCTTTTAAAAGGTATTTTTATTTATTTGTCACACAGATATGTAAGATTCCCAGAAATTTAAAAGAAGGACAAGAGCAGGAAGAGAAGTCGGAGGAGGCGGGGGAGACCCAAGAATCCCAGCAGCCCAACTGTCTGGTAATGTAAACGTCTTGCTGTGTGTTGCTTGGTGCAGAACTTCCAAATGTAGTTTTACACAATAAAGTCAACCATTGTCATTTCTGGTCATCTCTTACCCATCTAGCTGGAGGCATGACAGTTCTCTTGGTTCTGTTCAGGTCTCCTCTGAGCATACAAAATCACGGGCAGAAGAGGGAACACTGGCCTTTCTGTAGGGCCATTTTGGAGTTGCTCCTTTTGAAGCATTAACTTGCAAGACTCTGCACCCCTGTTGCACAATTTTATCATTTTCTTCTGCTGGCCTCATGGAGGACACAGCCATGAACCTTTATAGGAAATCTCTCTTCAAACAAGATGGGAAGGATGGAGATAGCAAAGGGAACTGAGAGAGAAGGGTGGATAAGCTTGGAGTGGTTATCTCCCTTAATAATGAAATTACGCCTACAGTACCTCAGTATCTCCAATGAACACCTCATTATTTAGAAAAATGCATTTTGTAGGCAATTTCAATATAGACCAATTCTAAAACAAAAAAAGTATGTGAAACCAGTTGAGCTATGGAGAATCATATGCTATTTATTCGTGTTCTACTTGTCCAGTGCATGCTTAATTTGAGCCAGGGTTTACCTTCAGCACTTTCATGCATATTTAGAGAGTTGAGTTATGCTGGGCATGAGCCCTTGCTTTAGCCAGCTAAGCTTTCCCTTAGCTTTCCTTTCAGTGAAGTGCACTATTACCTGCTCATGATAAAACCTTTGAGACCTCCTTAAAGAAAAATGCAACAAGGAAAAAAAAAAAAAGTTAAGTTCTATAAGGAAGGCATTTGTTTTTAGCTGAATTCATTGGGGTGTGATATAGGTTACTGCAGACATAAAACTGTCTGGAGTCTGACTTCAGGGTTTAGAATCATAAAATATTCATGGCGTATAATTCTACATAATTTGTTTAGCCACCAATATATAATTTAGTTATTTGGTGCATGAATCCTTCCCAAGGTCTAAAGAAGAGAAAAATGGACTTTACAAAACGAAATCCAGCTCTGATGTAAATGCAGATAAGAACATATCCTATAGAGCCCTCTGTATTCAGTCTACACAAGCACACACGTCCTTCTACATAGTTAATTTATGAATATCATGCAATGAATATCATAATAAACCTACAGTAATATGGATGTGCTACAGTCATTTCACATGTAGTAGTTAGCCAGTTTTGCTGAGCATGTAATTGCTTACCAACCCAAAGGAAAGAGCTGGTGGAAAAGACTTTGATTTCAACAGGGCCGTTTAGATTATAAAGCTCCTGGTTGGTGAGGTTGAACTGAAAGCAAGTGCGATACCTCACATATTCAAGTCATAACAATAACTCATCTCTGTGTCCAGTACCATGTAAAGAACCCCTGGTTACCTTTGTCAAGAGTGGCTCCTAAACCCTGGGACTACTTACATTCTCCTGGAGGAGGCACATCAGAGAGTTACAGCCAGGAAACAACACCTTCAAGGCATTACTAAGCAAGTACATGCTAGCGTGGCAAAGCCCTCCAACCAAGATGCAGAGGACATGCAGATCAGGGAAGAGGACCGTTCTCCATCACCATTGCTTTTCCCCAGAAGAGCTCCGTACTGACCCCGGGCTACGGCCTGCTTGGTGGCTTGCCTCTTCAGCCCACTCTGCATGTTGAAGGATGATCACCTACAGGAAGCCTGACTCTGGGGCTTCCCTTCTCAAAATCCTTCAGCATTCCCCACTGATCTGAACAATGCACGTAAATCCTTTAGCTTGGAGTGAAATCACATCTGTCCTCAAACTTGCAGGCAGAAGAGCTCTCCCCTGAAGTAACCCCACTTCTCTTGATCTTGTGGTTGGCTTTCGTCTGACCTGATGTCTCACGCTGCCACCCCATTTATCTCAGTTCTTCTTTGATTTTGGCTGTGGCATTGTCCCTGCTAGGAGTCCCGTAGTACCCACATGCTAGGTGCCAGCTTGTCCATCGCCTGCATTCACTATAAGGCAGTCCCCACAGTGTGAGCCCTGGGAACCAGCGCAGTCAGCATAGCAGAGTCAGACCTTCAGGTTTGGTACCTAGATCTGTCATCTGTGGATCTAGGAACTTAAGCTAAACTCATGATTGCGCTGTGCCACCACTTCTCTCTAATGTGAGGATAATGGTGGCACCTATGGCCCAGGGTTGGTGTGAGAAAATAGAAAAGATTATATATGTCCAAGCACCTGGGCCAGGGCATGGAGCATTCTCTATACTCAACATTCCTCTCCTACCATTAGGAGAATATTTGTTTGTTAAAGTGATAATTAATTAATTAATTAATTATTTTTACATATGCAACATATACTGTCTATTAGATATATTAATGCTAGCTGTTGCTATAATAATTACTCATTAGCTTCTCCTCCTTATGGTTTAAGTGGAAGTGTCCTTCTAACTTAAGTATTGAGGCCTTGACCCCCAAGCAGCAGTGTTCTCATGTGGGGCTTAGAGAGGTGGCTGGATCCTCATTAACGAACTCACAGATGGGCTTATAGTTCTTTTTTTTTTTTTTATGTATTTAGTACAGGGTCTACAGGGTCTGACTACACAGGTCTGACTCATAGTGATCCTCCTGTTTTCAGCCTCCTAAGCACTGTGATTACAGGTGCATGCCACCATGCCCAGTCTCAGTCTTAGTTTCAGCACACCCCAGGGCAGGGCTGGCATGGCACAGTTGGAGGAAGCAGATTGCTGTCCCTTTGAGTGCTTCCTTGCTGACTCCTGGCTGTGTGAGTTGAACAGCTTCTTCCCACCACACCTCTGCCCTGAGGTATTTGTCTTGGAGCAAGTGGACCATGGACCGACACCTCTGAAACCATAGAGCAAAATAAATGTCTTCTACCAACTATTCTTCTCAGGTCTTTAGTCAAGGCACCATAAGAACTGGCTAGTATGTTCTCCAGAACTTGAAACTATTTTCCAATCATTTTCAGGTTGTAGCTCCAGAAAACTATTGCGATCTAATGACAGATGGTGGGCAAACTGAGCAACTGGCTGCATCCAACCCCATGGGGTGATGGACGGTGCTCCAGACTAGCCTGTGACCCCTCAGCAAGGTGGGGACTGCGAGATGCATTTCCTTCTGAGGTCTTGCAGGACATACTCTGTGCCCAGCTATGATCCTGGTGCTCTGTACACAGACAATGCAGAATCTTTTGTGAATGCAAGAACCAAGTGATGTGAGATGTCTTCCAGGGATAGAATTTTAAATAGAATTGAAGAGAATAAAAGACTGAGGTTTGATGGGGAAGTTGTTTTCTGTGGGATAAGGGAAGCACCCTGGTTCCTGGGTGTGCATTTGGTGTGGCTAGAATCATTTCTTCCAGGCCCAGACCCCCTGAAATCTCCACTCAGAACACCTGGTTATAGGGCATAGCTGGAATACCAGGCATTAAAAACAGGGCACTAGCACTGGTAAGATAGCTCAGTGGACTAAGCACCTGCTTAGGCAAGCACAGGGACTGGGGTCTGATCCCCCACACCACATGCCATGCTGGTTCTGTATTCTGGGGTGTGCTGAGCCTGCGATCGAGTCCAGTCATGGTGGCGCATGCCTATAATCCCTCTGGGGAGGCAGAGTCAGGGGGAACACTATGAGTCTGAGCTGTGTAGTGAATTCTTATGCACCAAATTCATAAAAACAAACAAACAAGGCAATAAAAATAGAGACAGGAAAAAGCATAAAACAAGAACAGTAGAAACAAGAATTCTACGTGTTAGCAAAATAGATTCAATGGCAAAATGTCTACCTTGAAATTGTAACTTCATATGAATTTTAAACCTAACCTTTTACAGATTATAACATGAATGCATATTCATTGCAGAAAATCTGAGATATTTAGCAAAGCAGACCCAAAAAATCCCCCATAATCCCCCTGCCCAAAATAACCACATCCATGTCTCTGTGCCTCAGGGTTTGTTGCCTATGCATCTGCATATTGTGGAATGTAAAATTCCACGTTGTTATCCCTGTTCAAGCCCCTGTCCTGTAGTTGGTTTCCCTGCCTGAGGCCTGGGATTCCAGGCAGGTTATTAGAAGAGGGCCCAGAGCTGGGGTTGAGAGAAGAGACTGTCCCCCCATGCAGTGCCTTTAATAGCTGACGAGTGTGACTCCCTGTCCTGGCTGAGCACTGACTCTGAGCCAGAGGCAACTGGTCACAGCCTCAGAACTATTTCTAGGCAGCCCCTGGCTGGCAGCCTATTGCAGATCCTGGGATGACACATCTTTGCAGCCGTAGTGTGCTGTGGCCCGGCTCACGGCTCTGGCCATCTGGTCACCCAGCTCAGCATTCACCCTTTGCATTCAGTCTAGCTGTGGTCGAGGTGGGGTGCAGAGCCTCCTCTGGGTTTTGGTAACCCAGGGCCTGACCTGAGCCACTGACAGTCTTGATAAACCAGACTGTAGCCCTTTTATTCCTCTAAGCAAAACAAAATGGAAAACTATTTCAATCTTACCTTATTTGTATCAACCCTCTGCTTTTGAGTTGATCTTTTTATTTTTCATAAGTCTCTGCAAATTTTAACCCCCACTTCCTTTTGAGGGGTAGCCATGAAGTTCTGGGTCACAGTGAGCATCAGGTAAGGCAGCTGCCTCTTCTTGTCACCTTAAAGGCAGGAATAACCAGCAGGTGTGGCATTCAGTCAAAACCCATTACCTCAATTAAGAGTTTTCTGAGTTCCACTTTCTGTTCTTTCGTAGCAACACTAAGCATCAAGCAAATTTCCTACTTGCAACCTATCCCATCGACTTCATAAGCTCTATATGTTCTATTCACTGCACTAGCGTGAAATGTAGGCTTCAGAGGTAGGTGCATAGAAATCTGGGAGTGACTCAGGGCAACAGTTAAAAAGTCTCAATCAGTTATTTCCAGAACCTATCCTATTTCCCTCACTGGAAATAGCTAGTGTCAAGGAAGCTTTAGGAACAACAACAACCATAACAAAATTTGACCAAAGACCTCCGGGAACTATACCAAAATCCAAACAGGGGTGAGTCAAGCAGAAACCATCATGCCCAAATAGGAAAGGACAGTTCTCGCTAGGAGAAAGGAAAAAGCCTGCGAAACATGAGTGCACTGACTTTATTGAGAGGACTGGTAAGGAAGACTTTGGATCTGAGAGCTGGAATGCAGGATGCCTAACTTGACTGGGAAGGGAGACCGGGAAGGAGCAGCAGAGCGCTGGAGGCAGAATGGCTGATAACGAGGCGTGTTGGTGAGATTGCTGGTTACGCTGGTGTAACAAATGGGTCCAAACAGGACGGCTTACATAACATAAATTCTGTCTGTTCTAATTTGTTTGCCATGATGGTCATGCAGCTGTCAAAATTCACTAAAAGGAACACCTAAGACTCATGCATTTTGGATGCTAATTGAACCTAAAAGCAGACATTTGTTTCCGTCTCATATAATCCTCCAAAGATTGTAGTTTTGTGACCTGACAGCTCAATATCTTGTCTAACCTAGGAAAGGGGGGAAAGGAGGAGGAAATCCAGGGCTAGAGGCTTGGCTTTAGGCAGACTGAGTCTGAGTTCGGCCCTTTGCTCCCACTCTGATAATGCTGGCTATATCCAAAGCCACAGAAAGGCAGAGAGGTCCAGGTCCAAGCTGAAATGCCAGGTACCTTCTGGGTGATCTGACCCCAGAGGCAATGATCACTGGAGAAACCAGGGGTCTCTGTGATGGCCTCAGCGTGGGGTGGGGACGATCCGCAGAGTCATTCAGAGGCAGAACGGACACAACCGCCTCCCCGCTTGCTCTTCTGGGGCTGGCATGCGCTGGGTAAGTGGTGAGGTTGTGATGATGATGGGGACCAGCTGGCCTACAGGGTGGGGCAGGAGGGAGAGGTGGCCAAGGAAGCCTGAGGATCTCTAGCCTTGGAGCTGTTTAATAATAGAGGAGACAGCTGGCACTGGCGGGTGGGGCGTGGCTCTGTCTGAAGCCAGGGAGCGAAGGCAGAAGGTAGAATTCTCTGAACAAAACAAAACAAAACAAAAGCAGGTGACTGAGAGGCCATGCTGGGGGCTGTCTCCCCATCCATGTTCTAGGCAAAGCACCCACTGTCCCTGGCCCTGACACCTGCGCTGTCCACTACAGCCTCACTGTCCCTTCCTCTTTAGCACAGTGCACAGTGCTCTTGAGCTCTGTGCGTCTCACACCGCTGACCACAGCGCACCCCACTACTGTCACTGACTTGTGTCCCGCATTGCCGAGTACCATCCAGCCAGACCACAGCTCTTGGAATAAGGAGTACGAGGCTCCTGGGCAAGCTGCGGAAATTTGCGGTGGCATGGCTGAGCGGTCCCAGGTTTTTGCAAATTAGTGAGAATAAAACACATGTGTCTCATGGGCC
Organism: Capromys pilorides; assembly: GCA_004027915.1. Classification (NCBI taxonomy): domain Eukaryota; kingdom Metazoa; phylum Chordata; class Mammalia; order Rodentia; family Capromyidae; genus Capromys; species Capromys pilorides. The sequence continues at coordinate 8,130 of PVKN010012616.1, forward strand.
GCTGTCCCATATTGCTAGGGGATCCTGCAGTTTACTTTGAAAGTGGTGTGTGTTCTCACTGAGGTTAGAAACTCATGAAGGCACTGGCCGTGCACCCTGCCTCCTGCTTTCTCAGCTGCTGTGGTGATGCCCAGGATGTAGGTAATTGTTAAATTAATAACCATCCGTCCCTTGTGCAGTGTAAGTGAGTTACATGTTGCTTCCTCAAGCAAGGGCTGACCTCCAGCTGACCTCCTCCAGCCTCCTCATAATTATCTGCTGCCTGATGCAAAGGTTTTTCTATGAATCAATAATCTATAAGATGAATGGGAGCTATGGGAAAGTGTGATCCATCAAGGTGGGACCTTTGCATGGGTTTTTATAACTTCTCTGGGCCTCTGTTTTCCTATTGAAAATATATGCACAGGGGTTAGAGTGAGTGATTTCTAATAGGCTTTTTTGTTTTGTTTTGTTTTGTTTTTGGTACTAGGGATCAAACTCAGGACCTTGCACTTGTCAGATGGATAATTATGCCACTGAGCTATCTCCCTGGCCCTTCTAACAGGCATTTTACAGCGGTTATTCTGGGTCTTGTAGGTCAAGCTACTTGCTCCCCAATTCTTTTTGAGAAATTTGCATCTCAATTTCCGTCCTTCCCCTTCTTTTGGAGGAAGTAGAGCGTCTTAAGTGGCACAGGCTGCTATAACAAAATATCATCCACTGGTAACTTATAAACAACAGGAGTTTATTTCTCAGCTCTTTGAGCTCAGAAATCCAAGTGCAAGAAACCAGCAGATTTGATGTTGGGTGGGGGTCCACTTCCTGGTTCATCGATGGTGCCAGATCACTGCATCCTTACCTGGTAGATGCTGTGAACAAGCTCCCATGGGCTTCTTCTGTAAGGGCACTAATCCTATTCACGAGGGCTTCACCCTCATGATCCAGTGTCTCTACCTTCTAATATAACCACCTTGTGGGTTAGAATTCCAGTATGTGAATTTTGAGAGGAAAGCATGAACATTTAAACCATAGCATGAAGCATTCTCTTCCATGTGTTTCCTGGTCATAATTGAAAAGAGTTCCCTTGATTCCAGATGGGCTAAAGACAGGAGCATAGGTGTTGACTCAGTTGCTTTCCTTACTCCTGAGACCCAACACCAGACTCTCAAGACTTAAAGGAGAACAGGTTCTTCTTGACTTCCTGTTGTAGTCCATAGATGGCTGTCTCCAAGGGGGGGATGACATGGGAGAGGGGGATGGAGGAAGTGAGCTGCTCATGGCATGGCGGGCAGGAAGTGGACAGTAAGCAAGTACCTGGGGAGGGGGACGAGCCTTTTCAGGCCATGCCCCCAGTGACCTGCCTCTTCCAATCAGACCCTGTCTCCTAACACCAAGCCAGCTATGGCAGCCCCACAACCCAGTCACCTTGAAAAGATTCTACCTGTGAGTGCATGAGGCTTGGAAGACTCATACAGGTCTAAACCATAGCTGGTAGGAAAGAAAGGATTGGTTTTCTGTGGCTACCTAGCCACTTGACAGAAGATTAGTGGCTTACAGCAACCATGACTTACTGTCTTACAGCTTTGAGGGTCAGGAGCCCAGGCCAGGCCAGCTATATCTTCTGCTCAAGCCTGCCCCAGGCCTAAGTCAAAGTTCTGCTGGGGTAAAATCTGATCTGCTTTTGTGTAAATATTGTTTCTCCCCAAAATTCCTATGTTGAAACATAATCCCACCCAGTTATTATGAAGAGGTGAGCTTTAGGGGGCTGCTATGATGACCATGAGGGCCCTGAGAAGTTCCCAGAGGCTGGCTGGTAGGCAGTGGGGTCTCTGGAGAGCTGGGGAAGATGTACACTCCCTAGCAGGGCAAGCTCATCTTAGCATGGTAACATGGCCAGGATGATCCAGAAGTCCTAATTTTCATGTGAAATTCTGAATTTTAAATTTGGACAACCACTTAAGAAATGATTTTGATTTTCACAATTTAAAGACAATATTTAAGGATATTGAGCGGTGGTGAAGCTCTGGTGATGACTGTGGATGCATCTTACTCTATATTTGCCCAACCCCATAGCATGTGCACAATCAAGAGAGGCTTCCCGTGCCAACCATGGACCTCGGCTGCTATGAGTGTCATCATGGGCATCTCAACCGAGGCAAATGTACCACTTTGACCAGAGGTGTTGATAATGGCAGAAGCTGTGTGGGGCGGGGGTATGTGGAAAATCACTGTATCTCCAGCTGAATTTTGCTCTGAACCTAAAATTGTTCTAAAAAAAATAAAATCTGTTAAAGTTAATGTTTCAACTTTTCTTTTTACTACTGGGGATTAAACTCAGGGTGTTTTCATGAGCTATATCCCTACCTCTTTTTCTTAATTTTTAATAAATTAGTTAATTTTTTGAGACAGGATCTTGCTAAATCCTTAAATTACCAAGGTTTGGTTCGAACTTTTGATTCTGCTGCCTCAGCCTTCCAGAGTCCTAGGATTATGGGCCTGTGCCACTGTGTTCAGTTTGAGCAGTTTTGTAAACTAAAAAATTAAAGACCCCATAGATGTGAGTGAGAGGTGACCTGTTGACCACTGGCGTAGGAGTTCTGCTTCAGAAAATCAAATTTACTTAAATGAAGAGGTGAATTTGACCTAAGCAAAGAGATATCCAACTCCAAGCACAAAGAAGCTTCAAGAAGAACGTTATCCCATCAGCCCCTACGAGCCCACAGATTGCAAAACATCTTGGGTCCCATAAACTAGATTTGTAAATCAGACTCCTAAGTGGGGGCTGGCTGAGGTGAGCAAGGTAGGCGGCATGAGTGCCCTGGGGTCACTGGACTTGGACGGAAACAGTGTCTCCACCCAGGAAAAGCTCTGCTCTGCCACAGGCTTTCCTAGCACCTCACATTTGCAATGCAACCACCTTCAGTGGTTTGCTAGCAAATTGCTCCCCCAATTATACTGCTGCAAAGAGCGCACAGTAATAAGGCACTGCGAGTATAGAGCAAAATGTACTGCAATCGGATACATTGAATAATGTAATGTTTCAACAATAGCAGGAAGAATGCTGTATTATTAAGCTACCTTAGTAGTTTTAAAAAGCAGCATTAAAATCACCGCGAGCAGGCATTAAGATCTGAGCGTAACAAATATTGTGTCTTTCTCCAAGGTATGGTAAGGCAAAAATCTCTCAGTCTGTTTAGACTTTCAGAGAATAGCATTTACTGGAAAAGATGACTGGAGAGAAGAAGAAATCTCTCTGGCTCTCATTCAATGAGGCAGTGGCAAAGTCATGGAGCTTTGGCATTCTTTAAAGCAAGCTGCACAGACCTGGTGGAGAGCTGATCAAATACCCTGGGAATACAGTTAGTGCTGGTGTCAGTGTAGACAATTTAGACTCCAAAATGCTCTCTTTCCTAGCATCGTCAGGCTTTGGTGATAAAGCAGTGGCACTTTCAGTTCTCTTAATGATGGTCATTTGCTGGACACCTGACTGGTGTCCAGGTATGTTGTAAATTATGAAAAGTTCAACTGAGTGCAGTTTCTAAGCTTCACACACTCCAGCCCCGAAGCCTCTCCCTTGAGATCACTCTCCTCATTCCTAGCTGGTCCTTTGACTACTTTCTTGTAGATCTCCCTCTTGCTGATGCCTGTTTAAGGTACCTGCTAACCTATTTGGTGCCAGTCTGATCCACTAACAGCAGAGACTTTCTCTAGAATTCCATGATGTCCCGGCTCAGGTCCTTTGACCACAAGTAGAGAGAAGTCAAATGGATAGAGGTAGATAATTTCATAGTTTCCAAGAGCAGCAAGCACAGGTGGGTTTCATGGGACCCTGAATCTAGAGTAGGGGTGCCCTCCAAATGAATTACATTCTCCTTTCTTCTCCCTATGACTATATATATATATATATATATATATATATATATATATATATATATCTGCACCTGGGATGGCAGCCATTTGTCTGTGAGAAATGGTCAGAGGTTTTTGGATTTTTGTCTATATGTCTGCTTCAGTCCCCTCTCTGCCCAGGTGCACAATGGCTACCAAGGTGAAAACTGGCTACCCCAGTGATATGATGGCAGGACCTGTCAGCATTAAGACCCAACCCTAACCCACAAGGCACCTTGGTACCCAGTTCCAAGCTGGAATGAGAGGAAGATGAATCAACTTATTTTAAGCCTAAAAAGAAGCTCTCCATCCATTGTTTTCTTTCCTCTCAATTGCTTTTCATTTCCCTTTGTTTCAGTGCTGAGGCCAAGCAAGTGTGTAATGGGGACAAAGCTGGGAAATGCCACCATCTGACACTGAAGCCCCACCGGTCTGGCATTCCCCGGATGAGATTAGCCATCTACTGCAGAGATGACTTGATGTACACTGCAGATAACTGAGATGGTGTCACTACACTGCTCACAAAGACCCAACCTGAGTGCAATTTAGTCTCAGCTAAAATACTTACCTGGCAGTGGAGATACCAGGATCACGGGGCTTATTTTCCCATGACAAGGCTTATCTTGTTCATTGCACTTCGGGGGTGCTGACCCCTGAGATTTCCCCATAGAAACCTCATGTAATTTGTGGTAGTGGGGGACTACCTTCATGTTCTCCCCTGTTACAGAAACTCTAAGTGAGTAGCAATCATGGGAACTGTATCACATTAATGACGGAAATGAGTAGCTGTTCAGCTTGGTAAAAATAAAAATGAAACTGAAGGAAGCATGACAAGTTACCATTCGTGTCTTGCCCTCTGCAGAGGGATAGGTGCTCTGACCTGCTCCAGGAGCCGTCGGGCCTGTTTGGTAGCTGCCACTCATCTAGGCAAAGGATTGTTATAGCTCAATGACACCAACCATTAAAAATCTTTCCATGTCCTGCTCTATGACCTTGCCCGGAGTCAGTAATTTGGTTTTTCAAAAATACTTTCCATTTTAGGAAAAAATTTACTTAGCAGCTGCCAGCATCTCATAAGTTTGATTAGCTGAATCAATCATCCAAAACTTCAATGAACTCACAAAATTGAGCTCCTCAGTCCTAAGATCTGAGGACCTGGTGACCCTGTCAAGATGCCAGCCAGTCAGCTCCTATGTCACTTGAAGTACTCCAAAGGAAAGCCCTTCCAACCTAGGGAAAACACAAAAAGAATCTTGGTGACAGAAGGTTATATATCTCAGGGGCTTTTCTTTTTCCAAACTTGTTAGCAAGTTCAGTGAACAGAGTTCCCAGCCAGATAGGAAGGGAAGTGGCCCTGGCACGGAAGTGGGGAGCATATGTGGTAGGTAGAATTCTACCCACATTCTATTCTTAGGGCCCATAGGTCACCTCATAAAGGTAGCTGGATTTTCTGACTATAAAGATGGCAGATCTTCATTGAAGAAGCATTTCATAAAGAAAGGAGACCCCAAAACTCTGCCTTCTAATGAGTAGCCTAGAGACACTGCTGAGTTCTGACTATCGGTTTTTCTTCCTTCCTGCTGCTTCCATATTAGCCTACTTGTGCTGCCAATACAAAATACTACAAACTGGGTGACTAAAAGACCAGGAATTAATTTTCTCACAATTTAAGAGGCTGAAAAGTCGAAGATCAAAGTGACAGCAGACTCGCTTCCTGGTGAAGACCCTCTTCTTGGCTTGCAGATAGTAACCTCACCACTGTGTCCTCTCAAAGGAGAACAGGGAGGTGAGAGAGAGAATGTGTTTCAGCACATGGTGTCTCTTCAGGGCATTCATCTTAATAGACCAGGTCCCTGTCCATCCCCAAAACCACCCCACTAGGGTCAAGGACCCAACCTACAATCCTGGGAGAGACACAATTATTCAAACATCAATAGTCGCCTTCCTTTTTTCCTCTGTCATTGGCTTTTCCTTGGTATTCAGGGATAAATGCTAGTTTTCCAGAGCTGGTGAGAAGAGCAGGGCTGAAGGTATTATAGAGCCTTCCTTTCCTTTTAGAGGAGGCAGGGCAGTTCGAGTAGGCTCACAGGATGAGCCGGTCCCATTTGAGTCATGTGTGTCTCTAAACCTAAGCTGCTACAGATCAGGGTCAAGCCTGAGGTGCCATTCAAAGGGAAGGACAGAAAAGTAACTCAACATTGGCAAGGTCCCTGGCATGCCCAGCCTTGCCACTTTTCTTATCAACTTTGCGTCAAACAGATCCCACAATTTTTATAAAATGAAGTCTCAAAAATTGTTTGCTGAAGTGCTTCAGCCATTACCTTTGATGATAGTTCATTGTGGTAGATGGGACAATGACCAGGAAACAAGACTGTATTCATCAGCTTTTTGTTACAACTAAATGATGGAGACAGTCACCATAAAAAGAAGAAAGGTTCGTTTGGGGTTGTGGCTGCAAAACCTTCAATCCATGGTAGGTTGGCCCTGTTGCTTCTAGGCCTTCTGTGGAAAGGCAGTGCATCATGACTGGTGAGTCGGCTGGAGAAAACTGCTCACCTTATTGTGTCTAGGAAGTAAAGAGTTGAGCTTCCTCCCAATAGACCCCATCTCTTAAAGATTACACTTCTTCCCAATAGCACCAGGCTGGGGACTCAGCCTTTAATACACAGGCCTCTGGGAGACACTCAGGGCCCAAACTACATCAAGGATGCTATTGCTTTTCTAGTTGTATCGGGCAACTAAATCTTCCAATTCAACAACAGCCATGGGCGATTTTAAACTGGGTGCCGTCCCTAAGAATATAATCACATATCTCAGTGGATTTTTTATACATGTAAGGTAGAAAATGTCTCAAACATTTTGTCCAATCAATATGCTTTTCTGACTTCGCCACTCATGTCTCTTTCTGTTTCTGAATTTAGCAGTCAACTTTGTGGTCTTCAAAATCGCAGCTATATTTGAGAGTCTCCCACTGTCAAACCCTGCCCCTTAACATCCATTCTAGCCGAGCCAGCTGAGCTAGTTCTCCTGACCTGAAGTGAGGTCAAGAAGTGCCAATGAACTGGGTGATGATCAAACAGATTTGAGAGGTAGAGTAACATGAACACAGTTGTGGATGTGAATCCATATAGACCTGGGCTCAAAGTCCAGCTCTACCCTCTTTGTAGAGTGACTCTGGGCAAGACATTTAGGTCTCGGGAGCCTATTTCCCTAGCTATGCAATTGTGTGAAGATGAACAGTAACTTCTGCAAAATTATTAGACAAAGAAAGAGACCCTATGCAATATGCCCAACACAACTGTTGCACTCGGAAATGAGCAACATGCTGTGTGAGGACCCCAGGACTGGGTGGGCAGGCAGCCACTTTTAGGGTCAGCTGGTAGCTAGAACACAGCTCCTGGACTGAATTCATGGTGGAATTTCTGTCTTGAAAGAGAAGTGGCACAGTCAGAGCAGAGCAACCTAGTTCAGGAAGGGAATGACCAACTGAACTGGCAGCCAGAAAATATCCAAGACAAATAGGATGCAGACAGAAACTTCTGTTGAAACTGGATCTCCAGGCCTACTGAGCTCTGCTCAGCAGAAACCCAGTAACTTATGAGGGAGGCAGAGCCAGGCCCTACAGCCAGAAAATGGTGAATGGGAACCCAGAGACCCAGGAAGGGTGTCCACCCCCACTCTCAGGACTGACCCTGAGAAGCAAGAGTGTGAGAGTGCTCAGGACGAATCTCACACAGTGTTGCTCAGCATAAAAACATTGGAAGGGGTTTTCAGGGTTGGTGTCTAGAATGAGAGAAACTCACAGTAGGAATTTCCCTTGGCCAAACTCTGAGCAAACATCTTTGGCCTCTGCTCCTGAGCGGGAACTCTAGCTAAAAATCCAAATTGCTTGTTTACTAGCAAATGTGAATAATGTACAAATTAAGCCACCTGCTCCCGTTGAATTAATTTAGGCTATACTGGGGGACAGAGTGGCTGACAGTTACTTAATACAATCATGCAAATTAACACATGCCTGACTTCTCCCCACTGTCCACAGCAGGAGCCCTGAGGAAAATAAGGCAACAGACCTTAAAGAAAGCAGCAAACCCTGCTTTATCTGTTCTGACAGTTTTCACCTACTTTCTACAGTAGTCTTTGGGGTAGTGAATATTCAGTACCTTTTTTTTTTTTCATAGCCCAGTAATGCACGGAGCAAATAAAATGTGGAAAGAATGATGTAACAATCGAGGTCGAAGGCCAAAGTCTTTCTTATGAACTAGTGATGCTATTTGCGTGCCATGCTACTCTCTTTGTACTCCTGGGATTCCCCTGTAAGTGACTGGAATCATTTTCTCTGAGATGATTTCTCTATGGCTTACCTAGACCTCATTTAGTTAAGAATCTTACTTCCAGGACACATGGGAACGTGACACAACAAGGTGTCTTTTCTTTGTTAGACACAGTCCCTCTGGGTTTCCCAACAGTTAGAGCTGGTGAAAGAAAGCCTGAGTTTTGGGGCCCACATTCCAGCCCTCATGTGAACCAGGAGAGATGTCCGAGTGGGTTGGTTTGTCACCACGAAAACTAACCTATGTGGGTCAAGTGGCACCAGGCCAACTCCAAGGCAGCTTACATGTGGCCAGCCAGCGCTTTGGAAGACACTAGCCCTGGGTAGGATCGGCTGTGCCCCAGATAGGAAGGAGTCACTGAACAAAAGCAGGAAGCTGGGGACACAGAACATTGTGCTTTGGGAAAGCATTCAGACACAGCAAGCCCCACTGTGATCCAGAGCCAAATCCAGAACATTCCTGCAGCTCTCCAGGTATAAAGTGAACCAGTGCTGTGAAACCCATATTATTGCTCATCTGGATGGGCCCTGAAGGTAGAAGAGACTGCAGGTGACACAGGGAAGGGGGCTAATCCCAGCTGTTCTCACCTTTGCCTCTATTCCTACCTATGGATTCTGAAATGCAATATCAAAGTGAAAAAAAATTGGGAAAGAGATAAAGGTTCAAATTTTCATTACAGATCCAAATGAAGATATAAAGACCTGCAATGGGATACTATTAATCTCTTCTTCTAAGTAGGTATTCAAATCTGTACTTTGTAGTTGGCTCCTGACTAATTCTCTCAGGAACTTTATCAAACAGAAAGTATTAGGATAAGACCATTGCTTCGTTTTAAAGTTTTTATCCAGTTCTCTGTGGGTTGTTGCATGTTATGCTGAACATATGGTGAGTTGTATGCAGCATTAATTAAATTTTGTTAAACACCTTGAAGAGGACCGACTATGTGAGCAGCTGCTAAATCTATACATCGAGTCTGGGTGTAAGTCTACCCAGTGTGGGTAAATAAACAGATCTAATTTGGAGTTGACATATAAAAAAACTGATAATGGGTGGCCCAGCGCAGTATCAGTGGAGGGAAAATGATTTTTTAAACACTCTTCTGAATGTTCCTCCCTCCCTCCTGGGTAATTTATCTGTCACTTTCTGATGTTCTAGTTGCCCCACTGGCTGTGTGTATGCGGCTTGAAAGCCCGCGTTTCCCTGCAGGAAGAGGCACACAACAATAATTCTCTGTGAAAACAGCTGCTTGGTTATGCTTGAGGTAAAAATCGTGATGATGGGCAATGTAAACTCAAGAAATCTCCAGCTTGATTTGAAGAAATCTTGACAGTGTCTCTGAGGCCCCTGGCTTACTCTATGCAGAAGCTGCAGAGCGAGTATTTTCGTTTTCTGGAACTGTCATAACCAGGTGCCACAGTTTGGGAGACTTCAGTCTGGGAAACTGATGTTCTTACCATCCTGGAGGCTGAGGGCCAGTGCGCAAGGGTTCCACAGGACTGCTCCGTTGTAAGGCGTCTCCTGTTGGCTGGTAGACGCTGGTCACTCACAGGGTCATCCCTCTGTGCATCCAGGTCCTAATCCGCTCTTTTTATGAGAGTAACAATCATATGGGATTCAAAGCAGCCTTGCTGGCTTCAGCTTGCCCTCACTTCATGAGCTCTTTGTTTAAAGACCCCCATCTCCAAATAGTCACGTTCTGAAATCCTGGGAATTAGGATCTCAACACAGGAATTTATATTTGGATCTGAATGGTCTGCCAAGGGTCCCGAAGTGCCAGTCCCCAGCTTGGCGCTATTTGGAGATGGTGGAAACTTTAAGAGGTGGCTCTGATGGGAGTCTGTGTAGTCATTACAGAAGTGCTCTCAAAGGGGAGGGTGGGATTCTCTCTCTCTCTGTCTCTGTCTCTCTGTCTTTTTCTCTCTCTCCTTCTCTCTGTCTCTGTCTCTGTCTGTCTCTGGCTCTCTCTCTTTTTGTCTGTCTCTCTCTCCTTCTCTCTGTCTGTCTGTCTATCTGTCTCTCTGTCTCTGTCTCCATCTCTTTCTCTCTCTCTTACAGGGCTTTGCTCTACCATGCTCTTCCACCATGGTGCACTGCCCCTTCCCCCAAAAATGGAGAAATGGGGTCGAGCAGTCATGAATGGAAGTTTCCAACTGTGGGAGCCAAAGTGAACCTCCTTGCTGGTTCTGAGAGTCCAGGGATTGAACCAGGTCCTCGTGCATGCTGGGTATGTACTCCACACCCAGTGACACCCTTCACTCTTTTCTGGTATAAAAGTTAATTTGCCTCAGTATTTATTATAGTAACACCAACTTGGCTGATGCAACTTATACGCAGTTGTTGTACGTGGTTGTTGTACGTAGTTGAGCCCCTAACAATGGAAGGATTTGCTCTTTATACAGGGCCAATGAGTACCTTTCCATTTTTACTTTCCCAAATACCAGGCTTATGCTTACATTTTGCATTCTAATTTCTTAATTTCCAGAACTAGCTGCGAGTTCTCGCTGAGGCTAGCTCTGCTGGGATGGAAGAGAGTTGCTCTGACCTGAAGACCACAAGAGATTCAAGCCAGTGGAAGAGGACCTCAAAAATTGTAATTGAGATTGATGGGAAGTGACTTCAACTTGAGCTAAACTGTCAGAGCCACAGTAAGAGCTACCAGGTCCCTAGAACTGAATAGTGACTTGAATGTTCACACGGAGGTGTCCAATAAAAGGTTCTGAGATGGTAGGGATGTGCTATGCCTTGCCTGTGCAGCGACTACTCAGCCCTTGTGCCTGGCACCCAGCTGAAATATGACTAGGGCACCCGAAGCATCAGATTTCTTTCTAATTTTCTAAATTTTATTAGTACCTAGTTGGGTCTATAATTATTACATTCATTACAGAGAATTGACATGTGTACCTAACACTTCCCCTTCCCTCTCTTGTTCACCTCTGGAAGCTGTTCCCATTTCCCAAAGGTCTAGCTCCCTCTTCCCTGTTATCTGTTCTCTATTTTGCTTTTTAAATTGTTTATCCTTTGGGTTTCTCATATAAAAGAAACCATGCGATATTTAAGGGTATGCACCTGATTTATTTCACATAGTATTATGGTCTTCAGATGCATCTGTTTTCTTATGCGCAACTGAAATTGACCCCTTTTATGATAGAGCAGTACCCCATTGTGCAGAAATGTATTTTCTTCATCCTCTCATTTGCTGAAGGGCACATAGGTCTCTTTCAAGGTTGAGTTATTATGGGTTACGCTGCTGTAAGTATGGACACACAGCTATCACTACGATGTGACATCTTCAGCTCCTTCAGGTTGATATCTAAAAGGAGAATAGCTGTGTTAAATGCAATTCTATACACTCCCACCAATACTGTAAAAGAGTCCCCTTTTCCTTGAAGCCTCACTAGCACTTGTGATTATTTGATTTCTTGATGATGACCATTTTTTCTGAAGTAAGATAAGATCTCAGTGAACTTCTAATGTTACCTAATTTTAATTTTAAGTCACTTTGACTTAAAGGGCCACACATAGACAGTCCCTCTCATATTCAATAGGGGAGCACTAGGTTCGTGGCAAGGTGGTGCGGCTCTGCTATTTGTGGAACCCAGTGGGATCCAAGCGCTGCCCCACACCCCATCTGCCACACACATCATTCTCTCTGCTACCAATCTGAGCAAGATTTTGGAGAAAGAAGCCATTGCAAAAGTTGGCTCGGGTATCCACTCTTGGCCACTGGCTTCAAACTGAGGGCCCCATGGAAAGCTACCCTGGTTTGTTGCTTTGCATGCACAAGTCTCCAAGAGACCAGATGTGTGTAGAGAGAAATGTTCCTTGGTCGCACTGCGAAAGTCACTTGCTAGGAAATTTACCCCCTGGAAATATTAACCAGGCACGTGAAAGCAACATCGATTTCATTGGGACCTCCTTTGCAAACACTTCTCTGCAAGTCCGACCCAGGGCCCACTTAGGATAGTGTTTTGATCCAAGTGGAGTGTCCCCATGTGATTTGTTAGCGTGGATCAGTAATATCCCACACCATAAGTGGCTAAGTTCTCTGGAAAATCAAGTCTTTCTTGCTTAGTCCCAGCATGCCTCTCGCCCGGTGAAGTTCAGGTAAGTACCCATTTGGAGTGCTAGTGTTTTGATTTGTTATTTCATAGGGGTAAGTGGGGTGGGAGTTGCCAAAGACAATGAAGGTAGCCATTACCCTCCATCGGGCTAAGTGTATAATTTCCCCAGTGGTCCTCTGAGTAATAACACAAACTTATGTGCAGTGCATGTGGTGTTCTATTCCCTGGGGT